>VYXF01003603.1:819170-832704 GCA_013397295.1 Polioptila caerulea
GGCCCCGCCCGGTCGCGGCGGAGCCGCCGCCGCCGTGCAGCCCCCGGAGCGGCCCCCGCCCCGCGCCGGGCTCCGGGACGCGGCCCTGGGCAGGGGGCACCGGGAGCCGCGATGGGAGCCCGGGGATGCAGCCAGCTCCCGGAGCACCACCCTGGAGCGGCACCGCTGGGCGTCCCGCCCGATCTCTGGAAGTGTTCCAGGCCAGGTTGGACGGGGCTTGGAGCAGCCCGGTCTGTGGGAAGGTGTCCCTGCTGCCCAGGGCAGTGAGCGTGAAGGGCGCTTCCAACCCAAACCCGTCGGTGGTTCCGTGACAGGGACCGGCACCTGAACCAAGCATTCCACACAGGGGACAGGGAACCTGGCCCAGCATCCCACGCTGGGAACTCAGGACTGGGACACCAGAACCTCAGCCCAGCTCTCCAGATGAAGAGGGGCAGGAGGCCAAGAGAATGTGGATGCTCAGCTCTGGGGACAGGGACTGAGACTCTGGACATAACTCCAGGATGGGCATCCCAGCACTCAGCACCAGGACCCAATAGCAGAACCCTGGCTCAGGGGCCAGAACTGGGAGTCCGGCCCTTCAGACTGGGATGGGAAGACACTGGGACACAGATCCAGGACAGGCACCAGGCAGGGGCCCTGCTGCCCAAGCCCCAGCTCTGCCCCACGGCACGCACAGAGACCGAGGGGATGCAGGCTGGAGCAGCCTTCCAGCCCTGTTTGCCTGGCGCTGGTGCTTTTGTGCAGTACAAGCTGCAGTGACAGGGAGCCAAGGCACAGGCACTCTCTGTTTTTTCCCACCTTGCTAATTAAACCAACCAGAAATAGGTCAGTCTGTTTCCATCCGCAGGCTATAGTGAGTGTTCAACAGATTGAAGACTCTTTCTGTATAGTGTGAAGATTTCTTTTTTCTTTGTCCACACTGACTCTCCACGTGCATTTCATCTACAGAGCACTTCAGCTTCAAATGCTGCAGCCATAAACCCCTCACATTTCACAGGAAAAAAACCTTCCAGTCCCAACAGAGGAAACTTATCAAGTACAACCCACTGACCTCCTGCTTATCATTGTGGTTTCTTCCATTTCCTGCCCACTTCGGCCTTTCCAATTGCCAGTCTTTTCCATTTTAAATTTTATTTATATCATGATGTCATCCACAGCAAGCTGGGAAGAAGAAAGTCTTGGTGTAACGGCAGCAACCTCTTGAGCAAGAACCATTGCAAAAGAGGATGTCACACCACATTAATACTCTACAGTAATAAGCCAGAGAGACATCCGTGACAGATTTTTTATGATCACAAGTAACTGTCTCAATTTTGGGACTGAGCAGGTAATGACACAATTTGCTTATCTAATAAACTCAATGATATGTCTTTAAAAAAATGCTTTTGTTTGGCGTTTATTGCTCTTGTGGTGGTGCAATCCTCATACCGAGGTCAGCACAGATGAACTCGTGATGTCAGGAGCACAAATAACACAAAGAAGGTGCCACCAGGATTTATGGTATTAAACAACAATAAAATTGAATACAAATAAAAACTAGATAAGAAATACAAACAGTGAACAGGAAAGAAGAGCAGGACATCTCCTTTTGTTTGCCCATGGGCAGAACAGAGATGTATTGAGTGAGATGTGTTTGTGTGAAGAGGAAGAGAAGAACCAAATGGCCAAAGAGAGAGAAAGGAAGAGCAGTCCAAACTGGAGTACACACAAGGCAGGTGAAGCCAGGAAGGGCAGGAACACCACTGCTGGGCAAAGGTCAGCTGGACTGTCCTTTCCATCCCCTCCCCAGCCACCACTGCAATTCCTTTCTACTTCCTAGAGTTTGCAATGCTTCACAATTATTTTTAACTACTGCTGCACTGATCCTTTCCATGAAGTCTGGGGTTATCCTCAGCCTGTGCCACTCTGCACATGTGGATCTTTTATGGCACTCAAAAAAGGTTCTTCAATAAACTCTGCTTCTCTCCTCTCCCCACAAGCCTGATCATCAGGTCCTGAAATACACCACACCAAGAGACATTGAAGCTATGAAAAAAGCAAGGCTTCTCCTTTCCAAGAGAGGCACATGTGGCAAGTCCATGAGCAGGAATGAGATTACTCTCTGCCTGCTCCAAATCAGCTGTAAAAATCTCCTGATTCAAGGGAAAGCCACTGTGGCCTATGAATTACAGGAAAAGGCAGAGCTAGCGTGGTTAAAAGGCAATAAAAAAGAGAAAGGTTGGGCCTGGGGCTGAGAGTCTGTCAGTTGGCTTCTTCCCACAAAGAAAAGAAGTTAGTCATCAGAACTGAGAGCTCCGTGCGACTTCAGCACACATGGAAATGATGAAGCAGAGCAGCACATTCCCCTGATGGATCTCCTCAGCCCAGAGCTCTCCTGGGCATGTTCCCACCTCGCTGCACCTCCAGAGCAATTATGGTCCTGGAACTCACCACGTGCAGGGGCGGTCAGAGAATGCTTGAGAAGGGGCAGGAGAAGGAAGGGGAGCTTTGCTGGTGCCAGGATTTGACCTGGAGAGGAGGCACGGTCAGATTTTGTACAAGATCACACTGTAAGGCTGAGATGTCCAGCTGTGAAGAGGAGGTGCCACCTGGGAATGCTGCAACATCCTCACACAACTCCCACAGCACATCCACATCATTTATTGTGCCAAACTCACATTCCAAAGTGCTGGGCATGCACATGCCCCTTTTACTGCTTCTGCCCCTCCCCTGTTCTTGTATAGAGCAGCTGCTGGGAAAAAAAAAAGAGATTTAGGGAAAACTTGAAAAGCATGGCTTAGGTCTTCCAGTGGCATTATTACAGTTACCTGCCTAGAGTGTATTTTTAATCTGGATGGCAGCAAAAGGTCATACTGCATAATCACATTTAAGTGCATTCCCTATTAATACAGCTCTTGGTCTCAGTAGCTGTCACTATGTATCATGGTTACTATATATTCAAAGACGTGCTATTTTTCTTCTGTGATGCAGTCTGCAAGCATAAACGCATTTTCAGGCAGCATGTTTTCAATTCCCTGTGGGATGGCTGGAGGAAGTATTCCGAGGGCTCTCCGAAATCTGCAGAGGATGCACATGGTGTGTGCTCATCTCCACGCTCCCATCCCACTCCCTCCAGTGGGATTAGCACCCGGGCCAGCCGGTGAGAGCCCACTTGACAGGCCCACATGGTTTAGGTCCATAATCAGATTAACAAAACAGTAATCCTATTTTTAAACAATGAAAAAGCCAAGTCCTTGAGCTGCCAGTGTGTGTGTGTGTGTGTGTGCATACAGAATAAATGTCATCCTTTTGGAATAAAGAACCTGAATACCAAATGAAAAAAGTTTCTTCCACATAGGAGACTTTGTCCTGTAAAGGAAAGAAGGACTATCTTGTGTTATTACCCCTTCTTTTTCCCACTGATTTTGATCTCCAGCAAGCTCACTCCAATATTTGCAGGATGTACCTTCTACAAGATATATTCTTTACCACATTTTGACATAATAGTTGCAGAAGTGAATTACTCCCCGAATGCTCCAGAAACTTGAATTATGAATGTTCCAGTACTCAAGCTTATACTTTAAAAACTGCCCAGGCACTGGAAAATGAGCATACTTCATATATTCAATGTAACAGACTCATGGTGGAAAAAATCTCACTGGGCAACCAGTAGCATTTGTCTCTGTCACAGTATTTCCAGCACCGCTGCATTTTCCCAAATGATGCAGAAACTCCTTTCTCAGCTCCAGCAGCCTTTCTTTTCCCCCCTCCCCATCCTATTCTGGTCCTGCCACGGCCCAATCCCAGCCTTTCCTCCGCCGAGGCACTCGGAGGTGCCCGTCCCAGGGCCGGCAGGGCTGTCCCAAAGCCGGCCCGACATTGCCATCGCCCGGCCCGGGCCCGCAGTGCAGCGGGAGCCGGGAAGGGCTGGGAGCCGTGGGAATGCCATGGAAAACCCTCCTGGCTCCCCACGCAGCTCCTCGGTGCCTGCTCAGCCTCCAGGTCTCACCTGCCCCAGCGCTGCGGGCTGTAAGGCACTGGAGCTTTGCAATTCTGAACGTGCTGCCGCCAGACCCGAGTCAAGAAAAGCACTGGAAAAGCCCAGAATGTGTGTTTAAAAAGAGAGCTGGGTCAAGATGTCAGAGCCTAAAGAGCAGAACACCTAAAGGAGTGGCAATTACATCACCTAAGGAATGGAATTCACAGGTTGTGCTGCCCCCTCCCAGTATGGGATAAAGTAAAGCTGTACAACTTGGTTTTTTGGTTTTTTTCAAAGTGCATCTTTTAGGCCAAGCTAACAGTAATTCCCTGTTTTAATGCAGGGTACAACAACTAGACTTAAATGCCAGGTATTTCAGGGTGTCCATTTCCCTTCCATTCTCTTTAAATAACATTTTCTAAGTTTTTTTCCCTGCTTCCCTCCACGACTGTTACCCACAGAACCAGCTCAGAATCTCAGCTCAGTAACCAACACACAGAAAGAATCAGTGGTAGAGCGAGGAGTGAAATTGCAAATTTACCAGTGGAGATCTTGCTCTGTGCTGAAAGTGCTTCTTAGCAGGTGTGCACTTCAAAACAAAATCACAGCAATAAATACACGAGAACAGCACCTGCCTCCCTGCCAGCACTCTGCCACAGAAACCTTCAACAAGAAATGAGTATTTTCCCCACCAAAGCTGAGCTGAGGGCACCTATTCCACTGAAGACATTGGTTTCTCATAAAAAAAAACGAGGGAAGTTTTTGAAGTCGCTGGCTTTGGGGCTGGGAATATGGGCAGGGTGTGTGTCAGGCTGGCTTGGAAGCTCTCACAAAATCAGCTACAATGGTGCAGCCAGGCCAGGACACCACCCAGCCTGCAGCCCTGTGCTTTTCCTTTGTGGTTGCAGAGCTGTTCCAAAAACCAAGCTTCCATTCCACACAGGAGGGAGGAAAAAAAAAGATAAAAGAAAAACCTAAAGCTTCAGCCCATCCAAGTCTAGACCAGCTTTTTTTTACAGCTGGAAATTGCATAGTTTCACTGTTCAGCTATGGCACAGAGAGAAACACACTGAGCCCCACTTGTGGCTAAACTGATCCCTGAAAAGGTGTCACTTTTTAGCCTGCACAAGGGCAAAATTGATGCAGAAGGTGGATCTGATGCTGAGATGTGTGCTGATGTGCAGCCAGGCCTGCAAGGACCCAACTGCACAAGAAGGGAGCTGAAAGAACAGCATCAGAGGGGTTTGAATGCAGCCAGTAACAACAGGGCTGCTGGTAAAACATGCAGGAGACTCTCAGGCTGGATGCCATCCCCCTTGACAGAGCTCTGGAATGCAAAGTCATCTTCTAGGCAGGGGAATAAGACAAACACCCCCCAAAAAAAACCCCAATCTGAACACCTGAGCTGAGTATCAGCAGAGTCTGAGCACAGAGCCACTGCACAACAGCCCAGCTCCTCGAGTTTTGAGTCAGAAGAGTACAGAGCTGCACAAAACACAGCAGATGAGATTTGTTAGTACTGGCATTTCACACCTGCACTCCGATTTTGCAAGGACAGCAGTTCCTTGCAGATATGGGTGCAATTATAATTTTCATTCACATTGATCTTTGATTGAGACACAGATAACTCTGGAACACCTGGGAACAGCTCTGCTGACAGATTCCCCCATTGCCCTCACTCCCCCAGCTCCCTCTTCTGTTTGTTATTAAAAATTTCCAGCATAAGAAACATATTTTTTAAACGCCAAAGTATGCAATATCACTCTTAAAAATCTCTCCCTCATTTCAAAAATTTTTTTAAAGGCATAAATAAAGCCAAATAATTTTTATGAGCCTGACAACATGGGTTGTTTTGTTAAGTTTTAGCTCCAGTGCTCAGGATCTCCTGATGAATAGTTAAGAGAACTATGCACAAACCAGATCTCATCTGCAATTTAAAGAAAACAAAAAACTCTGCTCCTCCAGCATATAAATCATCTAAAAGCAACAAAAAATACTTAGTTGCACTTCTCAAGCAAGTAACATTTTCAGGATTTTTTTGTGCCTCTGAACACTTGCCTGATTTTTGGATTTTTTAATACCCAAACCAGATTATTCTTTAGTGGTTAAATACCATTATACAGCAGTTAAATACTTTATTACCCAGCTTCAGACAGAGGTATTTCCAGAACATCTGCATGAGTAAAGCAAGAGGCTTCTTGCATAACTGCTCTAGTGGGGGGAAAAAAAAAAATCTCCTGAAGGCTTTTTAATATGATCTTTCATAATTCAAGTTCTTGGGAATTCATACCAAACCAGGAACAATGGATTCATTAAATAGTTCACTTTCACCTAATGCTTTCTGCATGCTTCACTCCTGAGCTCTAAAGCAGCAAGCAACCACCTTTCCATAATGCTTGTGGTCAGGGGAGAGCTTTCCATTTGAAGTCAGAGGAAAAACCCTTCCCTCTTGTGCAGAGCCAAAAGAAAAGTTTTATAAACTGAGGCTCGTCCTCCCACCCTGTTCAATAGCTTAGAAGTGTCTGGCTAAGAGAAATTCAGGAACTTGAGGATTAAAATTAAAAAAAAATAAAATAAACAAGGAGAAATAAGGTTGAAGCTTCCAGAAATGCGTAAGTCATTTCATTTTCACTTGACATGTCTTATTAAACCTTAGATCTGGGCAAAAAGCCATACCCCTAGTCCTAGCCAGAAGCAAGTCCTGAGACACAGAGAAAGATTAGCATATGCTCAGTTAAGACCTGCTTATTTATTTTGCAAATGTTTTTATGGAATTAAATAAACCCATCCCTGACCATTTTATCAACACAAGGATTTCTGCTTCTTTTCGACAGCAATCTCCCCCCTTTGTTTTTCTGAAGACAACACCTCAGTCTGTTGCCTGTTTCCCCAACACAAGGGAGAAGATGTTCCCTAAACCATTAGTCCTCTTCCCTGAGGAAGATTCTTCAGATCTTGAAAATTTCCTTCCCCACCTCTATTTCTTTTTGCCTTATTGAGGATTAAAACCTGAAGTTACATATGCTGGCCTCTGAATGAATTTCCACAGGAACATCAACAGCCTCACCTCACCTTCCACACACACTAGACCAAACAGTTTGTTGTGTCTAAAACAAAAGGTTCTTGGCCTTTCAATTTCATTATCAACTTTAAAACTCTCTAATAACACACTCCTGTTGCATTTCTAGTCAAGAGAAATAGCAACATGCATATAAACAGTCTATCCAAAGTTGACATTTGTATCTATTGACAAGCACAAGTATTCCAAGAGTAAATACTCAGAAACAAGTGCTCAAGCAGCCCCAAGCTCCAAGGAACCACTGCTCCCTACCCCAATGCCCACAGACCAGCTCAGGAACAGCAACTGGGCACAGGGACACTTGTCCTGTGCCAACAGGAATTACTTCACTGCTTTCCAAAGACAACCTGGATTTTATTTGTCTGTTGCATTTTTGAGAGAAAATCGAGGGGATGGGATACTTGGAAAGTTTGGTTATGATGAGCAGTTGTTTTCTGTCCCCAGTGCTGGGCATACACCAGAAGGATGAACACCACACCCCTTCCACCCCTCACTTGCCAGTGTGACACTTGCACTGGCCAGAGCCCTCCCCAGCACACACCACCCTCAGCTTTGGTGCTGCACAAGCTGCAGCAGGGTCACTTCATCTCCCACCTTGCTTTATACACATTTCTTGCACTAGAACAAATGCCTTCTATAAAAAAGATGCTGTAGAAAACCACGAGATTGTAAACACTAGATTTATGATGTTTGCAATTATATTTAATATTAATAGTGTCTTGATTTTACAAAGCAGTTGAAATAAAAAAAAAAAAAGGAAAAAGAAAAGGAATAGCAAGAACCCCCCTGTCTACTGTCTAGCATCAGTAATCCTCACTGGTTTGTTCACCATTTATAAGGAAAACATCATTTAAGCTGGTTTGTCACAGAGACTCTTCTGCAATAACTGGCCTTTGGTGCAAATCCATGGCAGATTTGGCAGATTTGTCATTTTTCTGGAAGTCCCTCTGCCTAAATTCCAGGTGTCTGCCAATGATAATATCCTTCCTTTCTAAATGACTGTGTTTAGCTGGAAGGTAAATCTGGTAACGTGTCTGAGGATGGTAAATATCCCCATCTTACTGAGGTAAAGTGAGCATAGATAACTAAATTTGCCAGAGCCCAGATCTCACAATCTCAGGTGATTCACCTGGGCTGGAGACTATGCTCCCTCTCTACAGAAAAGTGAAAATTAACTGATTATACTGAAATTGCTTCTCTCTTTGCCCTCTCTAAGAGGATTTTACTCCAAGGTATTTTCCTGGTGTAGGATCAGCCAGTGCGTTGCAATTTGGACACGGTGTAAATCAAACCAACAAAAAACTGTTTTAAATGAACAAGTGCACTAAACCAGCCCCAGAGGAGTCCCTGTGACAGGCCAGCTGTAGGCAGCTGGACAGGGGGTAAGATCAAGGCTGCTAGTGCCAGGGGACACTAGGGACATTAGCCTCATCCACCTGCTGACGGGCCCCGCCGGCCGGGTCTCCAGGAACACGTCCCTCCTCCTTCTCCAGACAGGGGGTTATAGCCTAGAACACAGAGCAGAAACCCACTCTGTTAACATTCATCCTCCACAGCCCTTCACCAAGGCACAAGGAACACCACAAACAGATCTCATCATATTTACACCTTGCTCATTCTTTACACACACAGCATTTTAGGGAAAATGAAAGCACAGAAAACATCCAGACTTGAGAGGGTTTCTTTCTGTAAAAGCCACTGCAAAACACTTGTGTTTTAATTTGGATTAAATGAAATTGAAATGAATTACCATTTGATTTTTCTAAGTCTGCACTAAAGCTGCAGTGCTGCCCTGCAGGATAAACAGAGCAGCAACAGCAGCTCTTACAGTAAACTCTCTAAGAGTGTATCTGTCCTCCAAGGGACTTAAAATAATCCTTTATCCCAGTCCTGCAGGGAATACTCTGAAGGTCAAAAGGTAAATCCACTCATTAATAGTGCAAAGTATTTTTTTAGAGCATTTGAAAAGGCAAGCATAGGCAGTAAGGCAAATACACTTTAGCTGAACATCCTAATGCTGTCACCATGGGAAACTTCATGTCAGAAGAACACACTCAGGAAGTTACAACTTGGCAAACACCTTCAATTTGTTCTGCACAAACCCAAGAACTCAAATCCTAGTAGCACTGCTAACCAGGGGGGTTTCAAAGCAACCTGTTCCACTGAAACTCCCAGCATCACCTTCATCTTTGAAATTTGTTCTTCTCATACCAGCCAAGTTTTGCTTTCTAGCTTAATTGAGCAGCTGAGCAGCACAGATGGTTCTTTCACTTCATGCTGATCTACCTCAGGGGAAGATCTGACACCTCTAATTCTGTAATTGCTTACTTAAGCAAAGACTTTGCTGAGGATTAAACTAGGACAGGTAGCAGCTGGAAGCTTGCCCCAACCCTGATCCTGGTTCTCAGCACAGCTGACCCCTGCATTTCCCATCCCCCAGGGAGGTAAATATCCTGTGACAGAGCTATCAAAGAGCTGGCAGCATCAGACATCACACCCTCATAAATAACCTAAGGTGGATCAATCACTTGATCCCTTCAAACATCAGGAAAAATACTCATAGAAATCCCAGCACTGCACTGTTATTGAGGTTTAGTATGTTTAATCAAGAATCCACAGGTTTCATAGATTTAATCAAGTCATTTACTCAGCACTGCACCCTAAGTGGGCCTCCTTTTCAGCCTGATTGAGACTGTCTGGATGATCCACTCCATCATGGGAAATTGCCATTAAAATATCCCCAAATTAGCACCTGCAGGTATGGCAGGGGCTGTTGGGCTCAGAGGAGAGGAAGCAGACTGCCTGCATGGCCAGTGAGCCTGCCAGGCCCAATGTGAGGCCACAGAAAGCACTTCAGCCATCAAGATGATTCCAACAGGTGACTGAGTTGAACAGTGAGACCTTCTGGTGCTTTGTGAGAGTTGGTAAGAGTTTACACATCTACAGGATTTATATATTCAATAGGTCAGCATGGTGGTGCATGAAAAATAAGGTCACATTTTACACAATAATTTCTTTTATCTTCTGAATGTACATAATACAAAGTAAAATATCCCCTTTCTCCATTTAGTCAGTACTACAGGTGCTTTAAAGACAGACCAGATACTAAATTATTGAACTCATAGAACAACAGGGGAGGAATCCCAGAAATACTGTAAGAATCTGTAATTCTGAGTGACAAAAATCTCAGTAAATTATGCCAAAGCATATTTACAAAAATCCTGACACATTCTTTTCCCAGGAGAAAGCACTCCCAAAAATTCTTGCCAGCTTTTGCACAAAGGGCAGAGCAGACCAGCTGATCAGAGATAAAAGAGCTTGTTTGTAAGGAGCATTTTGTCTCCTCCTTGAAAAAGACAAGAAGTATGTACAGAGCCCACAGATACAGCTGGATAAATGACCTGTTCCAAGCTCAGAGTGTGGAGGATTCCATACTCACCACCTCCTCTCAAAGGCTTTTTGTTTGGTTTCGATTTCGGGACTGCTGAGGCAGAGGCACCAGATTCTACTTCTTGCTGTTCAGAAAAGCAGAAAGTTTCTCAGTGTGGATTTCAGCTCCCTTAGTCACATGAACACAAAGGTGAGCTGAGTAACTTGGTTGTTACCTGATTCAGTTTCAGGTTTCCTTTGTAGCTTTTTCCTTCCTGCATGCTCTCCCACATCGCGATCTTCTGCCTTCGCCTCTCCTCCTCCAGCTACAGAACAAAGCCAGGACACAGGCTTAGTCTGGAAATTAATATTTCAGAGCTAACAGAACCCCCAGAAACAGCTACAACAGACTCATCAAACTGTATTTATCTGATGCAGTACCTCTGAGATTATGGAAGAATTTACTCCTTTTAAACACCCACATCTTTTCCCCTCCTCAGGATGTACTGACTGAGTCTGCAGCTTCTTTTGGCCACTTGATGCTTTAAAATATTTTGGAAGTAAAACAGAACCAAGTGGCAAGTTTAAACCCTGAGTCTATAAAAAGTACTGAGTAAAGAATATTGCATATGACAGTAATTTAATGCACAAAGTGGAGTTCTACAGAAGAAAGAAAGGGCTTTTCCTTTGTTTTAACTGCCAATGTTACTTGAGGCATCAGCTATAAACTGAGGTTTGAGTGTCTGAGTGCAAAAGCAAACCCAGAAGAGGTGGGATGATGATCAGTGTTATTGCTGTGCTGATCACACCCTTCTTCTGCACTGCCCCACTCAGCAATCTGCTATTCCTCGTGATCTCAAGCTGTAATTGAGACCCTTAAACTGCAGCAATGCTAAGCCACATTTCTCACACTTATACTTGCCATTAAGAGCAGAAAACACACACCTGCCATGGCACAGTTAATTTAAATGCCAGCAAAGCCCCTGCAGCCATTCACTGCACACACAGCTAAGCTCCTGCAGGTACAGATTTACCTGTAAAAAAATGAACACCTGGCCCACAGTGACCCTGGCACACAATTACAACTTGCTGCTGCCTTTTACTTGCTTGCCTTGATGACAAATCCATGAGCTAAAAGAAGAAATGCTCTCTGGTTACCTGTTTTTGCTTTTCTTTGTATCTTTCTGCTTGTGCATTCAATTCCTCTTGCATCCTGAGGCGAGCTGCTGCCAAGGCTTCCTGCCTTCTTACCACCACATCAGGTTCTAGGAAATCAGGAAAGAGTTTGCAAAGCTACCCAAAGTAAATTTGAGATGGTCCCCTCAAAGAATTGTAATAAGGAAAGGCTCACATCTCTCCCTGCAGCTGCGGTCTAGAAAATCACAGCTCAAGTTCCAGCTGATCTTTTATAGTAATTTATAGGCTGAATTAAACTTCATCATGTTTTACTGTTTTAAAGAAATTACTTTAGCAAGATTTTAATAAGGACACAAGTGTACCTAATCATAAAATTTAAACCTCACACTTCAAGGACATGTCCTTCTATTTCTGAAGGATTTGTTAGATACAAATTAATTCAGAAATATCACCCAGGCCTTGCAGAGACCATTTTTACCCAGAGAGCTTCTTTTACGCAGAAGGATGAGGCAACCAGCCCACATTCACTCCTACTCCTTCTGGCAAAGGGTCCTGCTGGTGTCAGTGCAGCAGTGGATTTAACACTCTCCATCAGCAGAGAAACCACTTACAAACATGACACACATCTCAAGAGACACCTGGAGGTCTCAGAAAATCCACACTGAGTCACCACTGCTCTTCATGAGCGGCCCCTGAAGGTCAAAAGAAAAATTATATCCCCAAAAAAAGGCAAATGTTGCTCTGTTTTCTTCCAGCAGCCGAAGCATCTCCACATTTGTTTGCCTCATTTTTTGCTACGATCCAGTGATGAATATGAAAAAGAAACGTCAGTACTTTCAGTAATTTCATTTTACAGGCAGTTTGGGTAATTAAATCGCCATTTAATTACCACCACAAAAAACCAGCAGAAGGAGAAGGGCATGCAAATAAGGTTTTACTGGGGCCCCATGTCCTGTCGTGCCAATGTGCCCAAGGGATCAGTGCCAAGCACTGATGGATTTGGCAGATCCACGAGCACAGCCTGTGCTTTCCAGCAGGATCGTGCCTGTGTGAGATTTACAACCTGTGCCACACTCCCGAAGATAACAGAGTGTCACACCCCAAATGCACACAGTCCTGCCAGAGCAGGAACCGGGAAAGAGTAGCTGGAACGGGATGACGGATGTTAATAAAAAGTGAATATTTATATTAGTATTTCCCCCGGGATTTAGGTTTAGGCGCTTTGGTTTTGTTTGGTAAGTCTAAAAGTTATTTGGTGACTGACCACAGGTGCTTTTATCCTCCATCCCCTCAGCTCCTGCACCACCACAGAGCAGTTACCGCTGGTTCTGCCATGTCCCACTCCTTCATTCCCAAACATAAAACTCTGAGGCACAGCTTGTCCTTCCTTCCTCTTAAAAACACTTCCCTTAGCCCAGCCATTCCCGGCGGTCTCCTCAGGCTCAGGATCTGTGCGGAAAAGTTATCCCGAGCATCACTCTCCATTAAACCCCTCACAAGCGGATTTCTTCCGGGCCGTTACCACCCCCAGCCCCCTCAGTTCTGGGGCCGGGCCCGGCAGCGCCGGCAGGAGCCCGAGGGGCACAGACCCGGCTCCGGTCCGGGGAGGCCGCAGCGCCTTCCGTACTCACCCTCCGCCGCCTCAGCTGCTCCGGGCCGGCCGCTCGGCCGCGCCGCCAGGCTGCGGGACACCTTCTGCACCAGGAGATACACGGCCACGACGGCCAGGAGCAGGTACCAGCCATAGCTGGACAGCACCGAGCCCACTGCGACGGGGACAGGCCGGGGGTGAGCGCGGCCCGCACGGCAAGGGGCCCACCCGGGCGGCGGAGTGGCCTCGGCCAAACCGCCCGCCACTGCCTCACGTCCGGGCCCGCCCCGCTCCGCCAATCACCGCCCCGTCCGCCGCCGCTGGCAGAGTGCCCGGCCAATGAGGGAAGGGGGGCAGGCGCAAGGCAGCCAATCGGGGTGCGCAGGAGCCCCTCCCA
>VYXF01003603.1:839448-876173 GCA_013397295.1 Polioptila caerulea
CACCTGAGCCGTGGGCCACAAGCTCAGAAGGGACTTGGCTTTGCTGTCAGCAGTGCCCTAAAGCAGCACAGGTGACCCCAGAGGTTCCCTCCCACCTTCTGGTGTTTCCAGGCACAGATTTTTCCGCAGAAATCCGGGCAGAGGAGGAGCACACTTCGTGCCGTGGCTGGTTCTTCCCGTCGAACGGAGCCGTGTTCAAGCCCCTGCTGCTCCCCTCCTGCTGCGGAGCCAGGGCACCTTCCACAGCATCCCCGGCTCTCGGTGCTGTCCATCCATCCCAGCAGCAGCTCAGCCTGTGCTCCTGGATAGTGTGTTGTCCATAGGCACCTTCCCCCTGCAGCATTTGGGGCAGTTTCTCTGCCACTTCCATGTGCATTCCTGGCCTCAGAGGCGCTGGGATGGGCTGGGAACACCCCACAGGCTGCAGCACCCCCTTTGCCTGTGAGGTAAAACGTGCTTGCAAACGTCACTACATCCCCCTAAGCGGCTTTAGGAATTTGGGGAGCAGCAAGGGAGAGCTGGGAGTAGCGCTGGGGGAGCTGAGGTGGCTCTGGCTGCTGTGTCTGGCTGGGAAGTCCCCACAGAGGTCCTTGGGTCTGAGGCTGGGGCACTGCCTGGCACCCCTGGGAAGGGCTCAGCTGGTGGGTGAACCACAGATCCCCAAAACCTGCTGAATGTCACCAAGCCACCACTTCTGAGGAAATCCCTCCCCAGCCTTCAAGGCCTGCAGAGCAGGCTGAGGAAGGATGATTTCTGTCTCCACTGCTGTCGAGGGAAGGATATTTTTTGTGAGCCATGACATTTCTGTGAACCCAGAGGAGGTGATAACAGGGTAAACGCTGCAGCCACGCTTGGCACTGCACAGGGATGGCTCATTCTTTTCTTTTGGGAGCTTCTCAGGGCATCACCCCGGGCATGACGCCTGGCTCAGTCCCCAGGACTGCAGCGTCAGAGCTGGCCCTGCCAGGGACCAGCTGGGCTCAGGCAGCTCCTGTGCTCCCTGCTGTGAAAACTCCCTCACCAAAGCACAGAGTCAGGTTTTTATAACAGCTGCATTTGTTTTATAGCATAGGAGGGAGTGAGAACAAGAGGGAGCTGTCACAAGAAAAAACCCAAGAATTAGCAGCGCTGTTGTACGTGACTCAGGCATCATGCAGTGTTAAAGACAACAGAGACTTTAGTCATTTCAGGCAGTTCGTATAAGGAGACTCTTTCCAGCCTCCTGCAAAGCAGGTCCTGCCTCTGACAAGGCCAAATAAAACATGGACATGTCTCCCTTAGCACAATACATCTGTTTGCCTCAGCTCTACAGCCACAATAGAATTGTAATTGCAAGCAGATGGATTCTGGGTCTCAGACGCTGCACACAGGCTCTTGACAGTCCTTTCTTTGCAGTGGAAACTCAAAGCAATGATTTTTAAGATCTGTGTTCCCCACCTGCCAACTGCACAATGGCAGATGGCTGTGGCTGCAACCCCACGGCCAAACTGCAAACGAGGAGTCAGGCTGTGCTAAGATTTTCCAGAAAACAGCGATTATAGATTTGGCTTTGGTGCCAAGAGACAACAGAGAAATGAGCTTTAATAAATTGCCTAAATGTGCATTTATCTTGAAGACGCAGCCACTTTGATTCTCTGAGCATACCAGTCAGACTTTAATAGCTCCAAGCAAGTATTGCAACAGCTTGGAGAAATAATCTGAATTTTATTACTTTACAAGAATGATTTCTGAGGGAAATGCTGGAAGCTGATGTTGTTGCATGAATTCAATGTGCAGAATTTGTTTTTCTTTCCCTGGCAGGCTGGAAGGCAGCAGAAAGCAGGATAGAGCTGGGACTGCTGGAGACTGGTCATCTTAAATTGCCTTGCCTTCCCCAGTGTGTATTTTAAGCTATGTCAAGATGTAAGAGTAAGCATTTTCCTTTCTTTGTAGCATTTCAGTATATCTAAATTTACCAGGGAGCAGTATTTAGAGGCAGGCTGCTGTGAGCCAGAGAACTGGAAGGCTGGCACAGTACTCCTGATCCACAGCTCCTGTTTTTTCACTAACACAGCAGGAGGACTGAAGTATGGTATTTTCCAACCAAAGGGGCAGAAGCCAGGAGTGTGTCAGCCCAGTTCTCACCTCTGGTTTGGCCTGAGACTGAAAGGGAAATCCTGCAGCAAGAGAAGGAATCACTGTATGTGATTAATTTACATTTATGATCTGATGAATTTGAAGACCAACAAAATGCAGGAACCCACAGCTACGCATCTCTGAGGAAGAACCTTCCCTTGTAGGAGGGCTCCATTCTTTTCTTTTTTTCCCCACTTAAAAAGCTCAGTTGCAGATATCCAGGCACTACCCTGGGCACTTGGCCCATGGTTGTTGCAAAACCAACACAAAGGACAAACAAAGGGTTCCACAGCTCCCTCCCTTCTCCAGCCACACCAGAGGCTCCTCTCCTTCCCAGACAGCCAGCAGGGAACAGTGGCCCCGGGGTTTCCAGCTGGGAACTACAGTGGGGAACTGGGGGGCTCAGAATGCTCCTTGTATGGGTGGGAAGGGGGAGCAAGCCCTTCTGCCAGCTCATCCAGGATCCCCCACACTGGAGAATACACCCACCTGTGCCCCAGAGCCCCAAACTCCAGTAAGATGGCCCTGGGTGCACCAGCCCAGCGTGGCACAGGGCAGGTATTTGGGAGCTGAGTTTCTTCTGGAGGTAAAAGACCTTTATGGTAACAATAGTGAGGTTTTTGCAGATGCAGCTCATCTGCTCCTGAGCATTTCTCTGAGCTGAGCAGGAACTCCAGCCAGGGGAGCTGCTTTGTCCGGAAAAGTAAGGATGTGCAGTGCCTCCAGTCAGGGCTGCATGAATTTGGAAAAAGCACAGATTCACTTGTCTGGGGAGATCAATAGTTTATTAACTTAAAAATCAATTCACCAAAGCTCCATCTTTCCTTGGATTTGGTCCAGGCAGGTGAGGGCTGGAGACAGCGTGACTTCCCTCTCCTCACCTGGCTGAGGTGAGCTCTTGTGGGCAAGCCCAGGCAGGGCAGGTGTCGTTGCAGCCGAAACCAAGCAGGGATTATCCCAGCTCCATGTGGAGCTGGTGACAATCCATACCGGGAATTTCACTGGCAAAAGGTTCAACTCATTAAAACTATTAACAATGAAAATCAGAACATGCAGCGTAGGAAAGAGTGTTTACATACGTCTGGTGCAAAGAGTGGCTCTGCAGGGTCAGAGAGGAGAAAAGGAGAAGGAATAAGACACAAAAAGATACCCCACTTCCATATAAAAAATAGTCCACAGAGAAAAAAAAACAAGGATTGTATAAGTTATTTTTTAAAAATCTGTAAAACAACATAGCCAAGGATATTTTAAACACAATTATATAAACACCACATGACTTACTATTAAGAGAGAGCATGAAAAGGTTTGTTTTGGGGAAGGGTCTTGTAGAATTAAGTTTCCTGGCTGGATCCCTGGAATGTCTCATTTGGGAAATAGATGCCCAAGAAAAATCACTGCCATGAACAGGAGGATTTTGTGAGAGAGAGAGGGGTGTACCCAGTGAAATGGGGAGGATCGTAACGCAAAATGCCAAGAAAGATTAATTGGGACAACATCTTGTTCAGAGGAAGGATTTAGCTTGTTCCAGAACTGACCTCATCAGCAATGTACAAGCAGTTCCAGGAGGGAAATACATTTTGTGGTAAGGCTGGTCTGTGTGGACAACCCCCCCCCCAAAAAACCCTACGACTCCTTGTAGGCACACGGGTTTTGCCTGGCTGCAGTTACCTGCAGGGCAAAGCCCTGCTGGGCTGACCCACCTGCAGAGCCACGTGGGGCAGCTCTGGCTTTGGTCCTCAAACCTCCAGTTATTGCCACGGCCAGAGGGAAGCAGTGACCGAGCGAATCCGAACAGGAGTGCCGGAGTGGGCCGTGGGGCCCCGCTCCAGAGCCCCCTGGTTCATCGTTTTACCTATGTACAGAGCACGGCGCTGGCAATGCAGGTTTAGATCAGCTGGCACCTGGCACAAAAGGGTACCAAAAATGAGCCAGAATCAGCTCTTTCCTCGCAGGGTGTGTGAAGTCCTGCATCCCTTGCGTCGAGGGCTCCCGCCGGCCGCTCGGAGCAGGCGGATCAGTAGGATTTCTGCGAAGAACCAAGCGTGTGTACATGGATCATGCATTGGTCCCTGCTCACCAGGAGTGTTTGAGAGTGTTAATATCACCAGTTGTCTGCTGCTTCCAGGCCTTGATCACTCAGGGTACGCTCCAATCTCTGCTTAACATATTGCTATAGAAACGCGCCGACAGTGATATTAAAGCTATCAAACTTACGAGCAAATGCTTGACAGCACCATGTAAACTCTCCCAAAGCTGAAAAAATAAACTTTTGTCCTAAACATTTGGCAAAACTGGGCTGGCAGTCAGTGGAAGTCCTGGATGGATGCAGCCGCTGAACTTTACCCGGCCATAAGACACGTCTGACAGCAGAACTGCACAAACAGCTTCTTTTCACAGAGCTTGTTTGATTTCACCATCTCACAGAAAGTCTTGTCAGCTGGGAGGCCGGGGTGAGGAACAAGACAAAATGAGAGCAGATTAACATTTTAAATAAACAAACATTGCACGTAACAGGCGCAGCAACTGTGCCAGTGTTGGGGGAGACAGAATTGAAAAGAAGTTGCTCTTTAAGGGCATCTTTCACATGGTTTTAATGAGGGAATAAAGGAGCTTCGCAGTGAGTGGGAGAATTAGCCCCAAGACTAAACTGTAACGAAATGCAAATGCCTGGATGTGTTTGAGCAACAGGCAGATATCCAGAAGCAATGCCAGGTGAGCCACCTGCCCCCCACAGCCAGAGCCCAGCCCGCTGCAGCCATGCCCCAGCAAGCCCAGGAGCTCCAGCACTTTTAGCTTTAAATGGTGAAGGGAATCCCCCAAACCTCTCATTTTTTACTCTCAGGAGAACACCACTGTGCCAGCAGTTCTGCCACTTACCATTGGTACAGGTTTCATTTGTCACACAGGAGCCACCGAGGAGGCTGTAACCTTCCTTACACCTTAGGCAGTTTCCACTGGAGCCCTCGCAGGCTGAGCAGTGGTCATCACACCTGGGAACAGAAACCTTGCTGTGGCCTGAGCCAGCACCAACAACCTGGTCAGGCTACCCTAAGTGGGCTGTCAGCCAAAAGACATCTGCTGGCACTGTGACAGCCAGACAAAACTAGAAAATGTGGAAAAGGGCAAATGTGAAGCTTGAAACCTTATTGAAGCCCTGGGTTTGGTGAGGCCAGCTCAATGCCCAGTGACAGCTAGTGACATCCCAAAAGCTCTTGTTTTCTGGGAAGATTCAGTGGGACATGCACCTCACCTCCCAGGCATGCCAGCTAGAAAAAGACCTGCAAAGGCAACCTGTGCTGCTCCCATCCATTTGCTCAGAGTAAGGAGCCCAGCACTGTGCTTCCTGCCTGGGGACAGTGGCTTGTGGAGACCGTGCCTGAATCCCTGGGAGGGGATGCTGGTCCCTTATTCCTCCCTGCTGGAGAAACAGTGCAGGTAAGTGAAACCCCAGCAGGCAGGGATGGCGTTGTGTGTTCCCAGTCAACTGTAATCCTTGCCTTTCTTGTTTGCTTTCATGAGGCTGAATCCACTCCCACTCCACACTTAAAGTGCAGAGCTCCGGAGAGAGTGGGAGCAAATTGTTGCCTCCCGGCATTTCCCTGTGTCCCGCACACAGCCCCGTGCTGGGCCAAGGAGCAGGGAACCCTCCTCCAACATGGCCACAGGGCGAACGGAGCAGGTTTAATTGAAAGCTGGAATATTTACCTAAACATTGCTGTTCCTCCCACACCTCCTCCAGAGAGCCCGGGGCTGAGGCTGAGCCCCTTCCACCGTAGCCCTAAGACACCTTGGCTGGCTCTGGAGGGGAACACGTGGCTCCACTGCTCTGAAATCCACAGGGCAGGGGCGTGTGGGGTCCAGCCCTGCAGCTGCCCTGGCTCCCTCATCCGTGTTTTAATTTCCATCAAGCTGGGAGCTGTTTCCAGCATTATCCTACCACGGCTGGCAGTGCTCCCCCTCGGCCCTGGCTTTGCTCTGATGGTTCCATACCTCTTGCAGACTTTGTTGGGCAGCCCGTGGCTGTCGGCAGGGTAGAAACCCTCACGGCAGGCGGGGACACAGCGCCAGTGGGGTGCAGAGCCCTCGGGGGTGCAGGGAGAGCAGTCCTCCTCGCCTGGCCCTGCAGGGATAGGGAAAAGGGAAAAATGGCACCTGGGTGGTTTTGGAGACAGTGCAAGCATGGCCACAGCCCCACATGTGATGAGGGCACCAGCTTGGCTTTGTCTTGTTCATGAACGAGATGCTTGTTGTGCCACAGGGTCCCACATATGTGCTTGGCTCCCACCCCAAAAAATTCAGCTTGCATCCCAAAAAACCCAGCCAGGACCCAGTGTCAGTCCCTCTGAAGATACAAGAGCTGGCTACCAGGGCTCAGTGGGGAAAAGCACACCAAAATCCCCTGCAGGCCATCAGCCACCACTCCCAAACATGCACCGGTTTGGATTTGCCCAGGGTGAGAAAGAAGAGGCTGAACTGTGGCAAGGAGGAGCTGGTGGAGGAAAGTGCTCCAGAGAAGAGCTGGGAAAGCAGAGGGCCTCACTCTGATGCCTGTGTGTTGTGGCTGGACAGCAAAGCTCAGTGATGGAAGTGGTATCATTAAAGGGCTTCCACACACCAAGCTTGAGAAATGGTTACGCAGGAAAAGGAGACGAGAAAAGGCTGGAAAAATAATTGTGGTGGAGTACGCTCACACTGACTGGAATAAGAATTAGAAGGGAAATAATTTTCTTCAGGGATTAAGAGCCCATTCCCTTCCAGGCTTGCCAACAAGATCAATAAATATTTTGGATTTAGACTAAGGCAATTGCCCATGTATGATAGAAGAGGTTCATGACACTGAACATGGATTGTCTAGAGATCATATTATCATCAGATCTATGATGATTTCAAGGGCAGACGCAAACATTAACAATGGAAAATAATTGGACTTGCAGGAAGCAAGAAAGGCAGGATTTTAAGGGAGTGCTGAGCAACTTGAGTCAAGTGGGGGAAGCCAGGAGTGACCAGCCCAGCACTATGGGGTGGCTGGGATAACACAGGATAACACACCTCAGCTGCCTGACATTTTTATCCCCTGCAAAGCCACCTTCCATCACTCTGAGAGGGTTTTACAGCCTCCCCCACAACCTTATTAAACTAAAGCACCTGGCTTCAGGGAGATCGAGAAATAAAAAATGGCTCTAATAAAAATGTAAAAACTCCCCTAAAAACCTTTCCAGCATGAACATATACCTCATGGGATGTGCTGGAGACTTGGGATTGCTTTGCCTTTGGCATACTGTGCCTTGGCTCAGGGTAGGTACAGTGGGGATTGGCATCTGATGCACGAGGGCTTTGGGGTTTTGTGTGGGATGCTGTGGGGCCAAGGACTTACCTGTGCTAGCGGGGCAGGTCTCGCACCGCCGGGGCTCCCGGCTGAGGTACATGGCAGGCTGGCACTCTGGCACACAGCTGTCCCCTGCCAGGCTGCCAGGAAAGCAGAGAACATTTGCACTCAAAGCTATGGGTTATGGTGACTCAACACAGCCCATTCCCATCTCCTCACCCCCCACTGTCCTACGGCATCCTCAGCCTGCAGGGCAGGAGGTATTGGAAAACCAGCCAGCTTTAGGAGAAATTAAAATCCTGCCTGGACCAAAGGGACAGCTGCGGGTTCCTTAATTAAGTATCCAGGAGGAAATAAAATTATTTTTTTCCCATGGGCAGCCAGCCAGGCTCTCCTGAAGACCTTTTGCACCACTGAGGCTCCTCGGAATAAAAGGAAATTGGTTCAGCGCCGCGGCTGGGCCGGTGCTGCTTCGCCGTGGCAGGGATGATTTGAAGTCCTGGCTTTAAAGGATATTGGACAATAAAAAACAAGCGCCGTGCAGATTATGTCTGACAAGTGCCTCCACTTGTGCTTTTCTGAGGGAGTAGATAATCTTTTGGCAGCGGGAATTTCTTTGTCTGAGCGAGCCCCTCTGCAACACCGTGGCTCTGACTCACTTACAGTGCCTGAACGCTGCAGACTGCTATGGGATTGTGCTTCCAAGAGCAACTGGGATGGAAAACAGCTTCTCCCTAGCACTGACACTGGGCTCTGTGTCCCACAGATGCCATGGGGCCAGCAGTAGTGGCACCCAGTGGGCCTCACAGGGTCAGGGCTGCCCTGCCTGCACATGCAGTGCTGGAAAATCACTAGCCCCATTCAACAGGTACATCAAATAAAATTTTCAGCACGGATGAATCTGAGGGAAGGGTTTCTGCATTGGCAGTGGGGATTCTCAGCCTGCCTGGAGCAGTTCAGGCTGGTACCAGCTCTACACAGCACTTACCCACCTCCTTGGAAAGAGCTGGGGGAAATGAAATTACATTTAAATCACGGTTTTCAGCTAAGAAAAGGACGCTAATCACCACCTTTAAATTCCCAGACCTCTAGCACACTGCACCACAGCTACAGCACCATGGAAGCAGGATCTCTGGTCTTGAACTTAATTCACTCTCTAATTTCCCATCGGTTTTCCCAAATTTAAACCACGGTTATAAGTGCTGCAGGTATAAACTCCTCCCATGCTGGTGTTTTACCTGAATCCCTCTTTGCATGCAGTACATTTGTCTGCTTCACCGACACATTTTTTACAGCTTTGATGACATTTCAGACAGCGTTTCTGACCTTTCAAAAAACAAAGTAAAGCAGGGAGAATAAAATCTGGATGGTGATTTGCAGGCAGCAGTCAGAGCTGCAAAGCCCCACTGCACCCCAGCACCAGCTCCCCAGGGTGGAAAGGCACATCCCTCCCCAACAGATCCCTGCTATTGCAGGTGACCTTATCTGTCACCGCTTGCTAAAAAGAAATATGCTTTGCAAGCAGCCAGGATCATTAATTACAGCCTTCTAATTAAGAGCTCTGAGTTGAGCACTTCTGCTTTGCACCACCCTCTGAACACCCAGAGGTTTCCCTCCTCCCTTCACCGCGCAAAGTGTGTCAAGAGGGAAATTCAAAGCCAACGCTCAAGAATCAAGGTGTGTTCTCCACCCATAGCACTTAAAATAGAAGCAACCCCTGCACACCCTCACGCCGCGGCTTGCAAGTGACGATAACCATCCTTACGTTCCTCGGCGTAGAAGCCGGGCGGGCACAGCACCGTGCAGGTGCCCAGCTCGGGGTGGTGGTAGAGGTTCCTCTTGCAGGCCGTGCACTGGCTCGGTCCCCGCCCGACGCAGCGCTCGCAGCCCTTGTGGCACCGCCGGCACCTCCGGGCGCCGTCGTCACCGAAAAACCCAGCCGGGCACGAGCTCACGCACATCCTGGGGAGGGAACTGGGCTTTGGTGCCAGCACCGGTCACCTCCCGCCTCAGGCACCCGCCACTGTCCCCTCGCCCTCAGCGTTTGGGATGTCCTCAGCCTTGGCAGCAACTTGAGCTCGTTTACTTCTTATTCTTGTGATTTACAGTGTCTTGAAAGTCACAGCTCTCATATGGAGATGGGGACTCTCTTGTCCCAGCTGTAGGTAAAGTTTCCCTGTGCCATGCCAAGAGACTGAGGAGTGGAAACCCTGGTTCCTGAAGTGATTTGGCAGCACAGCTGGCTGTCCCTTGGGTGTGCGTGACCACGGCCAGTGAAGCCAAATCTTCTTCCCCAATGTGATTATGTGGCAAAGATCCTCCAGGACACTCCAGCTCCATGTCCTCCACCCCACTGTACCCTAATTCAGGACAAGGATCCTCACACCTCCTCCTCCTTCACCCATTTAATTTCTCATACACTTCTTTCTCTATGCAAACATCTATCATCCACATTAAGCTGTGAGACCTGAGGAAAGGTGCTACTGTCACCCAGGGACCCTTTGGGGACACTCCACCACCACTCACCTGCCAGTTTTCATGCTGCCCAGACTGTAGTGGATGCAGTTCAAGCATTGGTCAGCGTTGGGGCCATCACAGCCCTGGTCACCACACTCAGGGTGGCACGGACCTGAGGAAGGAGAGACCAGCTCACTGAGAGAGAAGCTGAGCACCCTCCAGGCACCACTGCCAGGATGCCCTGAGCACACCCTCCCTGGACCAATGGACACCTGGACTCTTCCCCCATCTTATTCTGTGTCCTGTATCCATTATATTTAATGTTTTATCCTATCTATCCTATGGAGCTGCATGGCTGTGGGTGCTTGTCTTTCCTGCAGCTCATCCTTCCCAGAATGAATCCCACCCAGCCATCCTCTGGTGCAGAAGCAGCTTTGAAAGAGGGACCTGCTCCTCATGGAGCAGCAGAGACACCCATCCCTGCCCGTGCTGGAGGAGGGAAGGTGGGCAGAGAAGCTTTTTTTACCCCTCAGACAGCTGCACCACCAATTTGTGGCTGGGACGGGGCATTTTCCTACCTTCTAATTTCACCATCCTGCTGCCCCGTGCTGGCCACAGGCACTGCTCCTCCCAGCCCGCCTCAGCCCCAGGCAGGATCAGGCCTTGTGGCTCCCCCAGTTTTTATCAGGGTTTTTATTTTCCTGGATACTCGGGGAGGGGGGGGAACAACGTGGCAGCTCAGGCAGCGCTTACCTGCGTACTCCTCCTCCTCCTCTGCCACCTCCACCTGGCTCTGCAGGAAGGCGGCTCTCGATGGCTCCATCTCCGATGCTGGCACTTCCAGTGACCTCCCCCGGGACTGGGGCCCACTCAGTGCAGTGTAGGGGTGCTCGCCTGTCCCGTAGAAGATGAGGCTCCACTCCTTCAGCTTCCCTGGGGGGCAGATGCAACATCACCCATCCCGCTCCCTGCCTCGCCCATCTCTGGGGGACCCAGTTCTGAGGGAAGCAGGAGGAGGATGGACAGGACCATCCGGGTATCACTGCTGACACAGAAATGCAGAAGCAAACAGTGAACACCCAGAAATGTTCATGAGCCCCTGAGCTTCCAGCCCACACAAATGCAGCTGTTTAAGACACTTAAAAGGGATTTTTAATTCCATAACTCATCTGAGGAACTGCAGCATCACCACAGTCTCTGAGTCCAACACTGGAGAGAACTGGTAATTTTAAAAGCTCCACAATAGAGGATTATTTCTGTCTGACAAAAGCCACCCGGCACACACTGGATTATTTCTTGCTGCTGTTGCTCCAGCCATCTCTTTGCCTGACACAGCAGAGGTCTGAGCTTGGCATCCCCCAAAACACTGTAGTGCACCTGGTGAGACCACCCCCCAAGGCTTTACACCCACACCAAGACCCTCCACGAGCAACATGGCTTTGGGGAGAGAGTCCAAAAATGCTGCTGCTTTTTTCCAGCGCTGTTTTTCTTCCAATTCCCCATCAATGCAAGTCACTTCATGCCCACAGCGTGCTCGGCTTTAACTCCTAATCCCTATGTTTCCAGGAAGGGCTTAAAATTTGCAATACCCAAATCCCTTGGCTCTCCCAAAGGCATGAGAGGACACACCTGCTGCACTGAGCAGTGCTGGTGTGGAGCCTGCAAAGGGTCAGGCTCCAGCAGCATCAGCTGGGGAAGTGCCTTTGCCAAAAGAATTGAATTTGCTTTAAATCTAAAATATCCTGCATGAGGAAAGCCCAGGCTGCACAGGGCTGATGTGGGGGTGCAGCAATACCAGCGACATAACACTCATAATATTTAATTGATATTAAATTAACCAATTTAGTGGTATTAAATTAACATTTAATATCCATTTCTGCTACGAGCTGGGAGCATCTTTCCTCTTTCCTCTTGCTGTGCCCTCTCTGCTTCAAACCCAGTGCAGACTTTTTGAGGGGTTGACTTAATGCACTCGTTTTCATTTTGTTTTGCCAAGCCCTGATGCCCGTGAGGGGCTCAGAAACACTCACCACAAAGTGTAAATTCCGTGGCAAAAGCAGCTCTGTGGGCGCTTTGCTGCTGCTCTCCGAGTTCAAAAGATTTGGGGTGAAGGCAGCAAACAGAAACACTTTCTGTGCAATACACCCCCACGTGCACCTCCCGCCAGAAATTAGCGTGGGAGAAATTTTTAATATACTCCTGGCTTCCTATCAGTGATTTGTGTGGATTTAACACCCCCACAGCACACGCCAGCCCCAGGCAGGATGCCCCCAGCCAGCGAGGCGGCTGCCGCTTCCCAGCGGGGCCGGATCCTGCCCACACGGCTCCTGTGCTGGGAAGGGGTCAGGGAGCAGGCGGCCAAGCTGGGGAGTAGGGGGCACACAGCAGGGTTGGGGACATGCAGGGGGCCAGGCTGAGTCCAGCCACCCCCCACCAGCATGGTGGCAGTCCAGGGAGGATGTCCATCCGTCTGCAGCCCGAGGGGCATTGTCCCCTTGCGCCGTTGCACAACCAGCCCACATGCCAGATGTCCCAGCAGTGAAGCAAAACAAACAACAATTACAGCTCTTGGGTTTCCTCGTTTTGACTCATTACAGTTTAATTTTGGAAACCTGGCTCTCGGGTGCAGCCAGTTTACTGCTGCTGCGAGAAAACCAGCTTCCAGCTCAGCCAGACCAGCAGCCTCCTGCATTCAGAGCTGACATTTCATTCCCATTTTTGAAAATCTGGGCAATACAGTTTTGCTGGAGACCATAAAACTCACAGCAAAATTTACAGCCAAGTGAAGCAGCCTACAAAGGGTTTTAGGAGCGAGAGGGACTGCTGGGCACTGGGGAATCCCTACCTTGCACGGCAGGGTTGCGCACTTGGGATGGCGTGTCGTGGATCTCCAGGGTCCACTCCCCCGCTGCCCGCTCTCCCCAGCAGTGGACAGTCATGAACTCCCAGCCCTTGAAGCCTTCATTGGAGTGGTCAAACACCCTGCACCAAGAAATGTGACTTTGAATGTCGCATCTTATCAGAAAAGGTAGAAAGGTAACTGAGGGTTTTAGGGATCCTTGTATGCACATACCCTTGCACAAAGCCCTCCTGCAGCTGAAACCTGTGCATGCTTCCCACTTACCCCCAAAAACCCCTGAGGGAACTTACAGCAACTCCCTAAAGGAGGCTGCTGCCCAGCCCAGACGCGCCCTGGCTCTGGCTGCTCTCACCTCCTGGCGAGGAGCTGTGACCGTGTCCCGGCCGGAGAGATGAGGCTGATCTGGAGGTCCCCCCGGCGCGGGTGGGCGATGCTGAGCCGCACCACCACGTGCTCCAGGTACAGCACGTGCTGGTCCCGCTGCTCGGCGCAGGCGCTGCTCAGGGTACTGGCACGCAGCACGTGGTCAGCTCGGATGTACCTGCCAGGGACAGGGCACGGTGTCAGGACAGGGACAGGCTGCCCCTGCCTCCCAGGCATGGACGCCCTGTTGGATTTGAACCTGGTCTCCTGCTGCTTCACAGCAAAAATTATCTTATCTGCCACTGCAATTCCCAGTGTCCTAGCATGAGAATTTGCTGAATTGCTGGATGGTAACGAGATGAGTTTGAAGTGCTTCGAAGATCTATGCCTTATGGGCTGCAAGGGCGCTGCTTTATTATAATTATGAGTGCAGCGCTCCTCTTTGGGCTGTAATTAGTGTCTGTATCAGATAAATAGCTTCATGAACACACTTGGCTCCACACTCATTCCGGTTTTGCATATGCAAGTCTCTAAAAGACTTTTTTGATTAACAGCTCTCTTGCTCTACAGCCAGGCATTGGTAAATGAGGAGTGTCCCCTTGGTCAGATCCCTGATCCCACTCTTCACCTAGAAGCGACTGACCTACCAAGGATGAGATGAGAACCTGATTGAACTTAAAGCCAAATTCAAAGAGAACCAAGACACTGGAAATTTGGTAATCTTTGCGACAAATCACCAGTTTTTGGTGCCTTCCATCAAGACAAAATGTTCAGTGTAAGGGCAGAGAGACCAACACATAGGACCCAGCAGGCAAGGTGGGTGTGGTCTCTCACTGTCAACCCTCAAAATTCCCTGCTGATCACTCGTCTGGGAAAGAAAATCTTACAAAAGGGGAAAAAAAAATCACCCACTGTCAAAGCTGGCCCTGGAGAGCCCTAATGGGACCTGCACTTCACTGAGCCATAGGCACAGACCCACAACACTCACTTGGGCACCCTGTCCAGGCTTCCCACGCAGACATGCTGGGGAGGAACCATCTTCCACTTCTTGGCTTCCACCACAATAGCGTCAGCATCCACCAGCCCAAAGCCATATAGATGGCTAACTGGAAAGAGAGAAGACTCAGAAACCCTCAGCCTTCCCAGCAGGGATCAGGAGCTCCTCCCCAGTGCTTGGTGGAGCATCCTCCAGCCATCAGAGAAGGTGTGGAGTTGACCCCGTTGGTGTTTCAGCTCATTACCCTGGCCAAGTTACACTCCAAATCCATGCTGGCACCATGGAAAACCCATTGCTAGGAGCGGCCCAAGGAAAGTAGCAAGAAACTCTGCAGCTCAGGACAGTCTCCACCAAAGAAGTTTTCCAAATCTCCACCAAGCAAGAGTTCCAAACATCCCATCAATTACTGCCCTCTCCTCCCTCCACTTAACAGCCTGAAGGTAGGAACCCCCAATAAACCTGGTAGTGGCCACTCATGGTGAGTTGTCCCCATAAGTGAAGCTCTGGAGACCTTTATTTTCCCTTGGCTGGCCGTTCTTGCCCTGCCATCCCCACAGCTCTCACCTTTATGCCCCGCTCCGTTGGTTTTCCAGTCGGGTGCTCGCAGGTGCCCTGGCCGTGAGGTTTTGACCAGCAGATGCTGGACATCCCTCCAGGTGAGCAGGGGGCTGCAATGACACGTGGTTCATGGGGTGGCTCTGCTGTTCCCAGTCCTCCCAGCAGCAGCAGGTACCCCACTGAGTCAAAAAAAAAAAACCCCAACATACCAGCCAGCCCTCTTTCCTGCTCAAAAAAAAAGCAAGAATTGATGATTTAAATGCTGACACCACTTGAGGTGCCTGAGCAGAGTGGTGTGCCCCAGGAAGGGATGCCACATGCCCATGGGAATTGCAGGGTTTACTCCTGGATAAGGCCACTTAGCTCTCAGGCTCTAGGGTAGAAATGAAGCAAATCAAGAAGGCTTTCCCCATTTTTTTGTAGGAGACAGGGAGCAAAGCAGATCCTGAGGAAGGATAGTGGGCTCAGTAGCTCGCTGATACAAAATGCTGAGCACACCTTCCCTTTACAGGAATAACAGCAAAAAATTGCTGGAAATAAAACCTGAGTTGTTCATTAAACAGAAAAATTAAACCTAAATCACCTCTACCTCCCCAGGCTGGGTTTGTGTGTTCAGAGTGCTGGACACCAAGTGCTCTGTGCTTCTGAGCCCCCTCACAACCCCAGCTTGGGGATACTGCTGGAGAATTTTCCCCGCTTTACTTACAGTCAGTTGTTCAGCATCTCGAGCTGGGATTTATATTGCTCTCGAGCAACATTTAAAGAAAGAAATTCAATTTATTCTCTCTTGTCATAATGGAATGCCTGAGCACCAAGCTCTGGTAGTTAATGTTGCAGTTTATGCCTCAGCTAAACAATTCAAAAATTACATCTAAAGCTTTTAATATATTTGTAATGAAAACGGCATCTCCGGAAATGCTCTCACCCGACCTGGGTATTGGGATTAAACCAGAGGAGGAGGAATGGAGCCACAATCACCATCCCTGGATGAGAGTGCAGCATTGCCCTAAGGCTTATTCTTATTCCCAGCCTTAATTTTATTTCCACTCCATAAAAATAATAATAAACTCATGAGAAGACACTCCATGGAGAAACACAGGGATGCCCAAGGGCTGTTCCTGGGCTAGGGGACCATGATGGAACCAGGATGGGACCAGGATGGGGACAAGAGGAAAAGAGCAGCTCGTTTGAACCAGGGTGTTTTGCTGACAATCAAGTTCTGTGAGTTTTTGACATTATGAAAAAGTAGTCCTTTTCCCCCAGAAATGCAACACTTGCTGAAAACCATCACTTCTGTTGACATTTCCCAATGCCTGTGATGTTTTCTGACTTTTCTTTTTTTCCAGGAAGTATTTATGGAACTCCTGTTGGAGCTGGCTGTCAGCAGTTTGAACGCACCCACTGAAAAGCCTGACTGATGCGACCAACCCCAAACTTTTCAACAGCTGGCAACAAGTGAAGAATTAGATCAATAAAACACCTGTGGGAAGATCAGATTCAAAACAACACCACTGCCAGAAAGGAGCGATTTAAAATAACTTTGCGTCATTTTGGTCGCTCCAGAGGAAACAAAACTGCTCTAGAGGAAACAAAACTGCCTAGTTTCTCTCAGGTTCTGCTCACCAGGTGCTATGTGTGGGAACATTTCTCCTGACCAGGTTACACTTACTTTGCCTCCAGAGCCAAGGCGATGATGCCCGCGACCATCGGGGCAGACACGGAGGTGCCGGTGTGGCCGTCGGTGCAGCGGTGCCGGAGATCCGTGGTGACCTGTGGAGAGAGGAGCTGCAGCCTCCAAAATGCTCCCATCATGGGCACTACCCCATCCAGCACCCCAGATTTGCTTGGGATGCTGCCAGAGACGAGATGAGCCTGCTGGTACTCAACCTCTGCCATGACTCCAATGCCATCGGGGGGGCACAGAGCCCCAAAAATGGGGTGCAGATACATTTGGTGCATGAGAAAACACCCCTGTACTTGCATTTTCCTTTGCTCAAAGGTGCAAAAACTATTTGAAAGGGGGGGAAAATCCATTTGGATCAGCAGGAGGAAAAGGTGAATGGAGCAGTGTGAGCTGGTGTGGGTACACATCCAGGGGTGCATGTTGAGTTGGGCCATATTAAACACTTTTCTCCAGCTCCTGGTCTGGGACAAGAGTTGCCATTGGTATAGGGAAAAAAAAAAAAAGGCCATTTCCAGCATTTTTATTTTAAGACAGAGCATGATGTTTAGGTCCCAAAAGTTTGGAGAGGAGGTGGGGGGCCAAGAGATGCTTTCCTCATTTTAAAAGGCTCCTAAGTTTTGAGTTAATCTGGTGATTTCTGGATGGGAAGCTGGTTTGGGCTTTTGCTCAACAGTGCTCCAGTAGCACTGGACTGGGGCTGGCCTCAGCCATGCACACACTCCTGTAGGATCATGAAAATGACACGTGCATTCTGTTTTCTGGCTGGAAATTCATCTTTTGGGGGTCAAAGAAATCACTCCTCAATATCAAAAAAACCCATTTTTTAATTAAAAAATTAAAAAACACACAATTTTTGGTCAGAAGACCTCATTGGATGGAAAATTCCCTCCCCAGGCTGGGTAAGGTGCTGTGTTGGTGGGAGATGTTTTACTTCCCAAGGTTCAGATGATGCACAGGGATGTCAGTAACGAAAAGTCATGGTGTGATCAGGCACCAGTAGCTGTTGGGACAGGGCAATTATAGCCTGGGTGGCAGAGAAAACTGCACTGATCCACATGTGCACACACTTTCAGGCAGCTCCTTGGCTCCAGAAAGTCTCAGCTCCCAGTTTGGGGCTGCCACACCTCTGTTAAATGCCTCCATCCTCCCCCTTTTTTCTCTCTCAGGCTAAAAATCCTCAAAATTCACTTAAAAAAAAAAAAAAACAAAAACAAAAAACAAGATACAGTAAACAAGTACTTTGGGGAACAGGTAAATATTTACACGGGTATTTTTGCAAACCTCCAGCCCTTCCACCCATTTACCAGGGAAAAAGTGAAATCCTTGAGCAAAAGGGATTTTGCAGAGCTAAGGACAAAGCCTAGCTCTTACAACTGAGCCATCACCCAGCCCAGCCATACAGAAAGCACCCAGGGGATGCTGCCCCACTCGATGCTGGGGTAGAACTCACAATTTTCCGCTCATAAAAGGCCCCGCTGCTGTAGGTGGTGGCGAGGGTGGAGGCACACTCCTCCAGGTACCAGGGCTTGTAGCCATTCTCAGTGGTGCTGCTGATGGAGATGGTGTAGATGCTGTTGGTGTAGCCATCACAGGAGCAGTAATCGCCCTCTCTGCCGCCGTTCCCCGATGCCCAGACGAAAATGGACCCCAGTCCCCTGCGACCCTGCGGGCACAGAGGGGATGGAGGGTTAGAGGAGGTGTTTGCCCAGGAGGAGAGGCCATCTCGGCACAAGGAGGAGGGGGTAAGTCTGATTTTTGGGTGTTTGGTTCGGGTGGAAGGATGGGTCCCAGCCTGCCCAGCACTCAGCCCCCTGTATCAGCTCCCACACGTGTTCCTCGGCTCAGTCAGTCCCAGTTTACAGGCAGTGATTCCCCAAAAGGATGGGAGAGCTTCCAGGAACAGGATTTTAGTGTTTTCCATGGGGGAAAACATTTTGGGTATCCAAAGTGCCTGGACCAGGCACTAACACACAACACGGGGCTTTTAGGGATGGCCCCGCAGAAGGAACTGGCAGGGAACCCCCAAAGCCCAAATCTCCCAAGCCCACAAAGCCCCTCATGAACCATCCAAACCACCAGAAACCTTCTCCCAGCCTATCCTTTTGGTTTCTTTTGCTTGTCTTTTATTTTTTAAATCTCACCCTTTTCTCCCCTCCCATCACTTGGCTGGAACATCTGATGGAGCCATTCCCACTGGGTACAGCTGTGGGACTTCACTGGGAATTGGGGGGTGGGAGGAGTGTGCCTGCTGCCCAGACCTCCCCAGAGCCAGGGGAAAATCCCACCTGGCAGCAGCAGCCATGGTGCCAAAGAGGGGCCCCTAAAGAAGGCAACACTAAGGAATGATCTCAATTCACCCCTCCATCCAACCCACTGCCAGGACACCCAGGAACAACCCAGCCCTGCGGGGGTTCACAAGCAAGGTGCCGACATCCCAAAAAGGAGGATTTTTGGTGATCCAAAAGGGTTAGGGGCAGGAAATGAAGTGGCTGGTTCTCTTCCGTGCCCCGTAAGGCAGAGCTCTCCGGGGAGGATGGAGCGCTGCCGGGCTTGGCAGGCGATGGAAGCAGCGGAGCAGCCCCATCCTCCCCACGGCTGCTCCTGCCACCGAGAGATTTTGGCGCTCGCCTGGGCAGATCTGGTGTTTACCTCCCTCCCACTGCTCTGTGGCAGCTTCCTCCACAAAAAATAATAATAACAATAATAATAATAAAGCAGCTTTGCTCTGGAGGAATTCACCGGGATTTATTGTGGGCTTTAGGCGCCGGGGGGAGCGGGGTGGTTTATTACCTGTCTCGCCCCCCTCCTGGGGCAGAGGCTCTCTGAGCTGACCCTGCCTCTGGATACACAGTCTAAGTCAGGCTCTTTCCTTACTTTATGAAAGTTTTCATTATCTGGGCTGCCTCCCAGCCAAACTGGGTGGGTATTTCCCTAGCAAAGATTAATAGAGCTGTCTGGAGCTCTGCAAGAAAAAGTGTGATTGCCAAGGGAATTACTGCCCCGCTCCACGTCATGGAGAGCTCGACCCAGCTTGCCAGCCCACCAGGCCTGCTGCTGGCATCTCCCATCCCACTTTCCAGGGTTTCCTGGATCTCCAAGGAGGCAGCATCCAAGCCCACATGCTCGGCGCAGACAGCAACCGTCCAGCTTGCCCACACCAAAGACAAAACACCTCCAAGGATGGGTCCCATTGCATGCAACCCAAGCTTTCCCAAATCACTAATCAGAGGAATAAAGCCAGACACAATTGGCCAAGCATCTGGAGATGTAGCAATGATTTTGATTGGGATCAGAAGACTGGGAGCCCAGACCTCCCTTTCATGCCTCGCCCCAAGTGTCGCACCACGGGACCTAAGAAAGGCTCAGACCTGCTCCAAACCCACATGCCCACAATGCCGAGGCAGGGCTGCACTGGGGGAAAGTGGGTTTGGAGACAGCACGGTCACATGAGGACATGAACAGGAACATGAATGACACTACAAAAATGCACAGCTAACACCTGACAGCATTTCCGGGCAGAGCAAGAGCTCACCACATATCCCAGCTCCCTCGGATTGGAAAAATCCATTCATTGCTCTCAAACAAGGAACAGCCAAGATTTCTGCAAGCAGACCCCAAACATCCAGCTTCTTAATTTGCCATCCTCCTAAGCCAATGCAATGCCAGTGAGGGGCTCCTGGCTGCTATGAAATCTGAATCTGGGCATCATTTAAATGAGGGAATCCCTCCCTGGCCAAGCTGGGGCTGATCCAGCTCACCCCAGCAGCTCATGGGTTGGCTGTGGGGTGCACAGCATCTCCTGCTTCCGCAGAACTGCAGGGCCTGGGTGTTTGCCCAACAGCATTCCATGAATGACCAGGATAAATATCCCCTTGTTAGCTCGGGAACTAATAAAGTGTGGCTGGAGGAACAAGAAACAAGATGATAAATAAAGGTTATTTTAATGTTTCCATTAAAAACTCAATTTTAAGGATTTATAACTCGGTTACAGCTGTTTGCTCGGGCTAAAGGTGGCAGTTAACTATCTGCTTGCAGCTTTCCTCATTATTTAAGGAGATAGAGTTGACAATTACGAGCTGTGCATGTGGGATAGTGGGTGCTGCAAACACGGGGAGGCAGTGGGGGGACCTGGGTGTCCCCTGGGAGGCAGAAACAAGACTCATAAGACAGTGGGGCTGTGCTAGGCAAGTACTCTGCTGCTGCCCGTTTACTCTTGGATGGAAAAATAAGGTCTAAAAAGCAGCTTGTTCCCCCGTATTTACACGGCGTGAACTCCGCGGCACTTCAATGGATTCCTCGGCAGGCTCACCGCCCCAGCAGGAAATCAAGTAAACAGTGGGAAAAACACTCCACCCTATTTTTAGATAAGAGGCCGCCCCAACTCCTGGCACGCTGCAGGAAGAGGCAGCAGAGGAAGGAGTGGTGGCAAAGGTTGAAGCAGGGGCTTCACAGCCCAGCCTGGGGCTGCTGGCAGTGGAACCCCACCCCCAGATTCTCTGGAGCACCCAGGGAACAGCTACTGTGGAGCCCTGAGCCACTTCAACGCTTACCCACGGCGCCCACGAAGCTGCCAAAAAGGCCTTTTTCCCAAAGCTTTTAGACATTATTGTGCATTTTTTAAAGTATCCAAAAAGGGAAGGGGCACATCCCCAGCAGAGACTGACAGCTGTCAATCATATGTCACATTGGCCGAACTTTCTTACTAGAGGATCTCAAGGACAACAATCCATTGTCAGATCCTGTGGCAACACCCAGGTCCCTCCCCAGCCATGACTCAGCCACTTTTTCTAGGTGGGAAACCCTGGGAATGCTCAATGTTACAGAGGCCCCTGAGAGAAGACACCAGGAGCCCAAGGAGCATGGAGGAGAGGGTTGGACATACTGGGGGGTTTGGGATACTGCTGTTTCCATCCACACCAGCATCAAGGGAGGACATTCTGGAGTGCAAAGTTACACCCCCAAGAACTGCTTTGGGTTTCTCATCCTGGCAGAGCTCCCCAACACAACCTGGGGCCTCCCTGCTCTGCCAGGGCTCTGCCGGCCCTGCTGAGGGGTCCCACCATCACCAGGCACCTCCCGCCGTCACCACCCTCGGCCACCAAATCCACCAGAGCTCTTAGGGACACCGGGGAAAACTAGGAGGAATTAGAGATGGTTGGCTCCCCCCCGCCCCAGCCCTAGTGCTGGCATCGCCTCAGGGGGCCGAGCTGCCCATCCCCATGCCAGACCCCAGGCCGGCCGTGGCCCTTCCCACGGGACAGGAGGAGGGGGGCGAGCGCGTCTGAGCGCTGTGGGATCCACACCTTTTTAATGCCTTGCTCAAAAGCCTGTTTGGCCAATAGACCAGGTCCATCAACTGTCTTCCCATCATCATCTGGCCCCCAGCTCGCGCTGTAAATGTCAATGTAATCGGGTCTGATGCCAAGCGACTTCGCTTCAACAACATCTGTTACATCTCCATCTAACATACGAATGCCTAAAAGCACAAAAACATCAGACATTAGGGCTTCATGGCGTGGATGACAGTGTGAGGATTGCAATCAAAGGGCTTTGTTAACGGCGGCGGAAACCACACGGCTCAGGCGCGCCTGGAATAGCTTCAACCCGTGGCCCCGCATGCCAACAAGCTGGGCAGCAGGATGCTGGGGAGCTATGGGGGAAGTTTTCTGTGTTGCTGGCTTCATGGCAAGTGATGGAGAAGGGGGTGTTAAAAGTCACTTCCCCTCCACTGGTGGGGAATGGGTGGTGGCAGCGGTACCGCAATCCCCAGCGACAAAATCCCCCCACTAAAATCCTATTTTATCCCCTTTTGATTCCTTAGCTAGCATATTTCTCCACCTGGAAGATTTTGGTGTTTCCTGAACACTCATGCCCCCCAGCTTCAGGCACACCAGTGGGATGAAGCCTCTCTCCTCGAGTGGGGACGACAGTGACTGTCCCCAAACCCTATCACCACCCAACTGATGCCAGATGGGAAGAGGGAGAAGCCCCATAGAAAAACCCCAGGCTGTGGTTTGTATGACCAAAATCAGAGCCAGGACCCCAATACATGGTGAGACAACAATGTCACCTAGGATAACTCTCACTTCCAGATGGGAATGCCAGCAGGTACCAGCCAGGTTGCTCACAGGCAGAGCTCACCAGCCATGGTGGGATGGGCTGGGGGACTGCTGCACACCCCCAGCCTCAACTGCTGCAATACGAGAGCATAACTCCCTCTGCTCTCCATCACCCTTTCCCTGCTGGATTTCCTCTCCACACAGTGGGTAGAGGGTGCCAGGCACTCCAACAAGCTGCCCAGAAACAGCCCTTGCAGGAAAAGCGATGCTGGAAATTTCAGCATCTTATTTTGTCAGCCAGGGAGAGTCTGGTTTATAAAAACGCATTTCCCCTTCCACACGTATTTTGTCTTAAAGCAAACAAATGCAGGCAGATGTCATTCCAGCTGCAGCTGTGCTCTGGACACCAGTCAACTCAAATATCTCCTTCTGTCCCCGACCAGCCAAACCAAGCTTAGAAATGTAAAATCAGGGAGCAGAGCTGTTCCCAAAAAATTCCTCTTTGTCAACAACAAAACACAAGGAGAAGGGGCAAAAAGCCAAGCCCAGTGTCTGAGCTGCACACGGCAAGGAAAACCAGCTGAGGGATGGGGTTTGTGCTTGCTGTATGTAGCTGTTTTCATCAGCAAGCCCAAAATCTGCCTAAAGTCAACCCAAAGCCAACCCAAAGCCTGCCCAGAGACAGCCACCCACAATGAAGGACTCCCTGGTCAAATAATGGGGAGCAGGAGGGAGTAGGGGTGGGTGCTGCAAAATAAATGAGCTTTGTGTCACACAGGGAGCAACACCGACCTCCAAAGCGAGTGTTCGAGGAGAGGGAAGAGGAGGAGGAATGGCAGGAGCCCTTTCCTTGAGCAGTGATGTGTTTTGCCCAGGGCATATGAAAAGCAATGCAAGAGCACTGAAGAGCGGCCAGTAAAATTAGATGGGAGCTCTCCAAGTGTGACAAATAGGCTTCCCCAACAAGTTGTGCTCATTAATCGCTGCTTTATTTGTGTAATCCATCTAAAATCACTCTCGCTGCAGCTATAGTGTATTTTCCTCCATGATCCCAAACTTGATACGGCTCAGACTCTATTTTTCCCCTTTGCCTGCTCACGTTGTGGGAAGCCCCCAGCCCCCAGCCCTCTGCCAGGTGCCTTGTCTCACTCAACACCTTCCCAGCACACCCCTGAGGCAAGGCACTCGTTAAAGGGAGCAAATTAAAATGAGACCCAGAGGTCGTCATAAAGTCAACAAGGAGCGCTCGTCTCCACAGCTGCTGTAGAGAAAGGAGCATGAAGGGAATGGCCTGATCCTGCAGGATCCAATAAATCCCACCATGAGCTTTGCCTTGTTCTGCTGCTGCTTGCTGTGTGCTAGGAGATGGATTTTTAGAAGCAAGAAGCCTCTAAGAAGCAAGAAGTCATCACACATGTAGGGGGCACAGGAGATAGGATGGGATGATGTGCCATAGCCCTTACACCTCTATCAGTCCTGTTCACCCTCCCTGGGGTTATTTATTTCTTCCCTCTGTGGATTTTCCCAGCACAGACAGCCACAGGAGGTACTTGCCGAGAGCAAGATTCCTGTGGACACTGCTCCCATGCAGACACAACCCTAACAAAAGCTGTGTCCTGCACAGCCAGGATGAATAAGCCAAAAGAAGGAATTAAACCCCAAATCCACATGTGGGCACTTGGGTCCATGCTGCTGACAGTCACTTGTCCCAGCACTGAGGTGGCAGGAGGGGCTGCAGGAAAAGCCCCTCTCCTATTCCAACCATGCCAGGGATGGGGCTGAAGGCTGAAAGAGCCCAGCTCCAGGCATTTGTCTCCTACATGATTCCACCACCACACTCCTATCTCCACTAAGACCCTCATTTCCCCAGGGTTGCCTGGGTTAGCCAGAACTGCCCCAGGTCAAACCAATGCTAATGCAAATGAACTTAGCAATGCTAACTAGCACTAGGATCCAATTTGGTGATAGAGATTCATTTGCTTTTCACACATCATGTTATTTGAGGGGCTGAGCAGAAGATCCCCCCTATATGCATCTCTGGCCCCCCACCTTCTTGGTATTTTACCCCACTGAGGGTCTTTTTGGGGTTCTCCCCAGGCCTCCTGCTCTGAGCAGCACCTCAGCATCCCTTGACCCCACAGACATCAGCTGTGAACCTCAGCCAGCACCACTGACCATAGCAAACACAGCCACCCCAAGGACAGACCTCCCAAGAGCCATTATGGACTTTGGGGGTGAAAACACTACACCTCCAATCCACATGCACCCTCACAGCAAGGATGCAGCCCAAACAAAAAGTTTCCACCCAAAATAATGGAGCCAGAGTCCCCTGCATGCCGTATCACCCATCCTCCCCCAACACCCCTGGGGCTCCCCGCAGCCAAGGCACCAAGGAGGGGACTCACTCCTGGGGGAACAGCACCCCACCTGTCCCTCAGGAGCCCGTTGGTGTGACCAGGGTGGCCCTGGTCCTTCAGAGGGGTGGTGGAGGGCAGGGGAGGCACAGAGGTGCCAGCCTCACCTCCGATGCGGGCGTTGTAGGCGATGCCCACGATGCAGTAGGAGTTGTTCGCCGCCGCCGCCACCTCCCCCGCGCAGCGAGTGCCGTGCCTGCAAGGAGAAACCCCTGTCAGCTGATGGCCATGGCAAAGGATCCCATCAGCTGATGGCCATGGCAAAGGATCCCTCCAGCCACACCCCACCCAGCACCCAAAACCGGCCCCAAGGCTGGAGCAGAGCAAGAAACTGCCCTTACCCAAAACCCATACCAAGTGGGTGGAGGAAGCTAATGCTGAAAGCAATTTGCTGTCTGCATTTTGCTCCTAAATCCAATCTGCTGTCTGCATTTTTTACACCTTGATGCAACTTCCTCTTTGCATTTTGCACCTAAATGCAACTTCCTCTTTGCATCTTGCACCTCTATGCAGGCTGCTCTCTGCATTCCCGTTTCCTTTCCACCTATAACTATCCCACTTTAACTGAAGCCCAAAAAAATGCATCCAGACTTTGCCACCTCAGCTACCAATCCTAACTCACGTGGTTCAATCCCCAACCAGGGCAAGGAACCCCTTGGTGCTGTATTGGGTGGCTGGAGGACTCATCAGCAAATTAGTGTGGTTGGCACCAGCGGAATTTGCATTAAACACAAAGACTCTGTGCAAAGTCCTTAACACAGCCTCCTCTGCAGCGCTGGGAATGGGGAAAGGGACCCTGGGAAAGACCCAGGGGGCACATCCAGCCTCAAGGACACCCCCAGACCCCTTGCTCCTTTACAATTATCATCACATACTTGTTCTCATTGCTGGCATCATAGCGTGGAGTTGGGTCGTGGTCATTCCCATTAACATCGTAGCTTGCAAGAGGGTCCTGAAAATATTAGATTCACCATTAGATTCAAGTTACTATTCACTATTAGATTCAAGTTGTGGTGGCCAGTAGCTGCAGTGATGGCCAGTGCAGGCAAGCGGGGCAGAAAATTACATTTTCCCTTTATTTTCTGACTGTTTGCTCAGAATGAATAGTTTTAGGTTGCAGTCCTGCATGTTTCCCAGGGGAAATATCCTGCTACCTCAGGAATTGCTCCTCTGAACACCAAATCCTGCTGGGTTCAGCACCCCCCTCCCTCCCACTGTGGCCATGTGGGGTTTGAGCTGGGGCTGAACGGGTTCATGCAGGTTTTTGGCTCTGCCCTGCTGAACAGAGGGAGGAGGCTGCTTCCCAGGCAGCTGCAAAGGGAGTTTCCCCCAAACCTCCTTATCTAAAAACCTCATTTCCTTTTTAAAAACATCTCAAGCTTTTTTTTAAAAAAAAGAAAAAAAAACAACACAAACTTTTCCTCTAAATATGCCAATGCACAGACTTCAGCTGTGTTTACACATTGAAATTCTCCATAAATCAATTCATGGTGAGGATCAGCCCCAGTCCATCCCGTCCATCCCCCAGCTCACATAGTTCTGCAGGAGGTCGGGGTGGTTCCTCTCTATGCCGTCATCCAGGATGGTGACCACCACGTTCTTGCCCGTGTAGCCCCTCTGCCAGGCTGCCAGGATGTTCATCTCCGACCGGCACCGACTGTTTTTATCACCGCAGTGCTACGGGGACAAACACAGCTGCAAAAGGGCTGCAACCCCATTCCAGCCCATCTAAGCAAACAGCCAGGCTGGGAGCCCGTTTAATCAACCAGAAAATATATTTACAACCCACCCCCTGCCATATAACTTGCAGATTTGTTATAACTTTACTCCACAGATCAAACCCATCCAGCAGCAGTTAATCCAGGCAATGCTATCTCCCTATTATTCTTTTCCTCTTCCATTTCAGGTACTATGGGCTCTTGGGTTTTGAAGTGCTCACTTCCTTTCTGCCCTTAATTTTCAATGAATTTCCCTGTCAAATACAGATCGATGAAGCAGGCAGGAGAAAAATTATATTACAAATAGATGGCTGCAGCTCTGGGATGGGTAAAATATAGTGGTGCTGCCCCCAAGCCTTTGCTGTGCAGACCATGATGAGGGGCTGCTAACAAGGGTGAAACATTTCAAGCCAGACTCTCAGGTGTATTAATTCGCAATTTTAAAATCCTGCTGCCAAGCACATTTGATGCTATTATTTCATTACTGGCTGAGCTGAGCAAAGATTGATGATGCATTTGCTTAGAAATAAATGACCCCCCCATAAAGCAGTGACAGGGAGACACCCACCAGGTACCACATGTTGGGCCACACTGGGTCGTTGAAGGGCAGGGCATGTGGCTCCCCTCGGACCTGCCTCTTCACCCTCCTCTTCACCTCCTGCTGCTGCAGCCAGTCCACCTACAAGCAGAGACCTGGGTCAGCATCACCCATGGGCACTGAGCCTGGCATTGCCCACTGAAGTGGGATGTGGGATGCAGAAACAACGCCAGCCTCAGCCTGAACCCATCCCAGCATCACCCCATGCACAGGCAAGCCCCCATCTCTGCAGCCAGAGCTGCTGTATCCACAGCAGCTCCAATTGGAAGGAGACAGGATGGATGGACAGACAGACAGGGTGAGCTCAGCTCGTTGTGCTGTCTAAGCCAGAGCAGATTCCTCTGCTGGTGCAGCAAAACCCTGGAGCACAAATAGAGCGCGTGCCTGAACCCCCCCGGCTTAGCGAAGCACAGAAGCACGCGCTGGAGTCCCGCTGGAGACAGACCACATATTTCAGGGTTTAGTCAAAGTTTTGGAGAAGACTCAGGTGCTTGGCTTGGTTTTTGGGCTGATCCTTCCTGCCGGCTGGGAAGCAGCAGCTCAGCCCTGAGGCTGTTCCACCTGGCTCCAGGGCTGCTCATCCTCCCAGCTCCTTCCTCCCAATAAAATAATAAAAGCTGGGGGCTTCACCCAAGCACAACGCGCATTTCCCAAAAGTATGTGACAGCCACACAAGGCTGTGGCAGATCTCAGGGGACGTGGCCAGCTCCACACAAGTATTTTTGGCAGTGGCTGCGTGTGAGGTGGCCTTGGAGCTGACCACTGTGACATTTGTTTGCTTTCCAGCGGGGCATGACATGCACAGAGATCAAACGGGAAATGATCTGGAAAAAGCCATGATTGGGAAACGCTGGTGTTTGCCCACAGTGCTGTGGCAGGAGCTGCCTAAGGTGATGCTTTGGAAGCAGTCACATCCCATCCCTATCAAGCATTAACCACCCCCCAGACTCTTTATTGCCACACAAAGGGCTTTCCTGCCTTCAGCACAGAGGTAAAACACAAGTTTAGTGAAAAAAGGTTATAAAAGTAATTTATAGACCAAAATCTTTACAGATGTTCATGCTGGGGGAGAAAGGAGGTACCAGCCTCCTGTGGGGAGGGCTGTGTGGCACATCCCTCCTTGCTGGACACTTTCTTCCCAATGGCTCCAGGTCTTTTGGGAGCTGCTCATGGGGATTCTCTATTGCTATGACTAAGGTTTTTTAACAAAAGGAATAAAAATACGAAGTGCAATTTTTGTTGAGCTCATTTATGTAAAACTGTCAGCTGAACTGAGTTCTTGCACAGTTTATTGCTTTGTGCCTCGGATGGAGGTGGATGTCAGAAACCCGACAGCTTCCAGCCTAGAGCTTGGGTTTTAAACACATATATTATAAAGAAAAAAACACTGCTGAAAGGGGAAAAAAATGTATTTCATAGAAAAATTATTTTCCACGCTGCCTTGGCTGCTGAGAGCGCACCGCTTTGCTTACACAGTGATGGATTTAAACATTGGAAGCAAAAATATAACTTCATGGTCTAGTTATAAAAAAATAAAAATACATTAAATAGAGGTTATGGCCCAAATAACAGGCTTTTTTCCTTAAAGCACCACTCCCTGGCAGCATTTCCATGAGTCTCACTGCCCAAGCCACAGCTATCACCTTTCCCTGCTGCTTTGCAGGATGCAGGAATGATGGTAAGGTGTGGGATTTTGGGGGGGTTTGCCAGGAGCTGCCTCACAGGGATGTCTTCATCTCAAACAGGCTCCTGATCGACCCCAGAGCTGCCAGCCAGGAGTCGATGGAGACGTCGTGTGTGGACACAGAGAAATCAGCAGTTTAAGGACATTGATTTCAAGGAAGAGTTGATAAATCAGTGTGGCTGGCATGGGAAAATGGGCAAGCAGGAAGGAGGCTGGGGCATCCCTGCAACAGCTCCTGAAACTCAGATCAGCTTCCATTGCTGATCCAGGGTGGGGGAAAAGCTTCTTGGAAATGTAAAAGAAAAAGGAAAAGAAAGGCTTTTTACTACAAGGAACAGCCTGAATTGTTATAGTCCTGAGACCCTGCTCTACCCCTGCAAACCCTAATTATAGCAGAATCACAGACTGGTTTGGGCTGGAGGGGACCTTGAAGCTCATCTCATTCCAAATCTTCTGCCATGAATAGGGACACCTTCCACTAGACCAGGTTGCTCCAAGCCTCATCCAACTTGGCCTCCAACACTTCCAGGGATGGGGCAGCCACAGCTTCTCTGGGTAATCTGTGCCAGGGCCTCACAACCCTTGCAGCCAAGAATTTCTTCCTGCCCTCTGTCAGTGTGAAGCCATTCTCCCTTGTCCTGACACTCCAGACCCTCATCCAAAGTCCCTGTCCAGCCCTCCTGGAGCTCCTTAAGGGACTGGAAGCAATTAGCAATAAGGAGGTGACTGTGAGTGGCACCAAAGGACCCCATGAGGAAGCAGCACAAGCAGCCTCAAGCTGGACCCTTCACCCTTGCTGGAAACAGAGCAAGAGCTTTTTATGTTTCCCCTTACTCTGAGATTTTCAGTGGATGAGGCCTGGATCTGGCCTCTGGGAGGCTCCACCAAACACGACCAGCACATGTGAGGGTGAAATTCCCTTTGCAGCTCCAGAAAAGTGATAGTCTGACTTATTCCAGTGTGCAGGAGTTAAAAGTGGAGATCCAGGAAAAACAAGATGGTGCCAGCACACGTTTGCCATAAAGCACAGCAAATAATTCAGATGGGGTTGATCTTGCCGTGGTGCATGGCCAGAGGCACAGGGACAAAGGCCATGGCATCCCCTGATGAGGATTAAGAGACTGCAGCAGTGAGGATGGAGGCTCAAGCACTGCATGGACCAACACAAGCATTCCAGCGAGCAAGGGAAGTTTATGGCAGTAAGAGCTGCAAGTGGAGCCCTAAGAGGAGTGGCACAGCATGGTGTGACCCCATGCCACATTCCACCGTCCCTCCCCACCTCCCACCACCAGAACCTGTCTCCAAAATTGCTGGATTTGCTACATCTTTCCTCCCTTTCCCCCACCTGCCACATCTCTTGGCCCATATCAGCCATGCAGGGTCTCTTGGGGCAATAGGGCATCTCAGCACCAGCATGGTCACAAAAGGATCAGGACCCCAACTGCTTCCCTGTGAATCCTGGAGTCTCCCCTTTCCCAGACTGCTCCGGGGGGTGGAGAGCTTGGCCGTGGTCCTCCTGCCCAGCTCATGCCACTGACCCCCACAGCAAACAAATAACAGCACTGAAAACAATAGCCCCTGGGAGGCATGAACTACACAACATCTGCAAACAACTGGATTGGCTGGTTCGGCAGGAATTCTGCAAGATTTGTTTCCATCTTCCCAATTTCAGCTCCTGTCCTCGTGCCTCGAGGTGATGCTTTCCTGCATACATGCTAAGCTGGTGCCATCCAAATTCATCACTTAAACGATTTGTAAATGTACTTGGGAGAGGGGGGAGACAAGACATGCCAACAGGTTTTGAACTGATAAGGAAGGATTAAGAGAACAGGAGTTAATTGCTCCAGCTTGGAGCCCACTGAGCAAGGTAAGGTAAAGGTTAATACGACTAAAAGCCAATTGATTTAGTTTGCATTAGAACCAGACTCATTTAAATGGGGTTATTTCAAATGCAGAGAATTCGTTGTTTGCTGGGATGCCTATGCACCCCCCTGAGGGCGAACAGCTTTAATTAAAGCCCAGCACACTTCCAGGGCGCCAGGCTCGCCGAGGCTTCCCCCGCTGGCAACGCAGCCACGCGTACGCCGCCTCCTCCTCAAAAATGTGCTACAGACCTTGTCCAAATATTTAACAGCAAATCTCTCCGGAAAGCCTGGGGAGGGCAGGGCTGCTGTGTGTGTCTGGAGAGATGTGGATGGGACGTGTGGTGCGGAGTGGGTTGGAGATGTCTTGGGAAAGAGCATCCCAAGGGTGTCTGAGCACCCCAAGGATGGCCAGGCATCGCTGCAGGCACCAGCAGCTTGCTACAGCACGGGTACCGGCTTTTTCTGCTTTTATGTCCCCCTCGCCCAAAAAAACCCTCCCCACCATTAACCCTTCCCTTGCTCTGCACAAGTCACATCTCACAGTGCTCTGGGGGAGCTGGGGGAGGAAGACAGACAAAGTAGAGCCCCAGCCCTTCTCCACCACCCTAAACTCAGCTCACCCAGGTCCCTCCTTGCCTTCTTCCCCCCCTCCCCATTACTTTTGTCAATTCAGCTGTGCTGAAAATCCCTTTGGATGCTTGCTCTAGGAAAAGAGCCATGCAGAGCTATTGCCAAGGATTTCACACATAGCAACCATTGAGGCAGCAAGTGTTGTGGCAACTGGATCAACACCCCGAGTATGCAACAGCCTTTCTGTCCTGGAAAGCTTTCCCCCTTTTCTTCCTCCCGGCTTTCAGGCAGATGTTAGTGTTTAGTCACTTTTACGTATTTTTCACCACCGCTCTCCGTACCCATGTCCAATGAGTCACTCGTGTGTGCACGGGGCTGTGGCTCAAGGGCAACATGTCATCCCAAGATGCTCCAGCTCACACTTGACCCAGATCAAGCCAACAGCCTTCTCCAGGGACAGGTGAGGACCCCCCTGCCACCACCCTGCAGAGGCTGGGGGCCACCAGAGCGTCCAGCCCTGTACCTTGGGGTCCATGCGGAGGAAGTTGTGCGGTCCCCGGCTGCTCAGCGTGGAGCGCTTAAATGTCTTGCTGTGGTGAAAGTGGTAGTAGTTTTCCAAGCTTCCAATCTGCAAAAAAAGTAGAAGTTGTTTGGTTTTGTTTTTTTTAAAGTCTGTTTTCCCGTGGCTGCCCCCCCCCCATTTTGTATTGGCAGCACCAGCGCAGCCGTGCCCTGCACCCCAAATCCTTCACTCCCACAGAGCTCCTGTGGCTCAGGAGGATGCAGGATGCTGGCACGAGCCCCGGTGCCACCGCTGTGACAAACAGCGTTGGTGGTCGGACGCTGCACTGACACAACAGAGCCCGGAAAACATTTTTATGAATTTTCACCCATTAAATGCATCTTTGAAAACTGCCTTTCATCAGCTCCCAAGCAGAAATAATGAGCTAAAAATGAGCTCAGCAGCTGCGGCGCAGCCAGGGGAGCTGTGCCTCATCCTCCTGCCTTCTCCGCCCGACGCTCTGGCTTCGCCCAGGCTGCACATAAGGAGAGGTGATGCGATCCCTGCTCACCCTGGGATGCTCCTGGGAAGCGTGGGATACAAATGTGCATAGCCTGGAGTGAGGGATGGCAACATTTGCAGGAAAACACGGTGCCAGCCACACCACCCTGCCAAGCCCCGGGGTGGCTGCACTGCCTCCAGCCCTCTCATCCTGGCATCTGGAGACACCACAACTCCTCTTTTTTCATCCCAAAAGCACGGATAAGGTCCCGGGGCTATGCAATGAATCGAGGGATCTCAGCCAGACACCGCATGTGAAACATCCCAAGGGGATTCACAGCCAGAGGGACGGGAATGACCCAAAAGCTGCGCTCACTGGCATGTGGCTCCCAGATCACATAATTTGGGTACAAATTGGGACTTCGTTATAAATTCACTTTTGCCTGAGTTTGGTTTTCTTTTTTCCCCCCAAAACTCCCCATATTCCACGTCAGGAGCTGGATGTTGGGAGCCAGTGACGTTTCCAGTGTCTTGCTCACAGGACCAGAAAGGGGCCATCCTACAAGCACCCATCTGCAGCCCAGAGGCAACATCTTTAAGACCATGTGTGACCCAAGGGCCAGGGTGACATTCCTGAGGCCAGACCAGGGCTGGTTGCAATGGAACAGGGGGGAACAAACAGGTTTGTCTGGATCAGATACTAAAGCAGATGACAACTACTTACATCTTTATCACATTTGATACCTTGAGATTTGCCAATGTCTCTTACGAGCATTAAATATTTAATTAGTCTTGCTCTGCCTTTTATGCCAGGTTGTCATTTCACCAACTTTACTGCTGTTAGTGTGATTTTTATAATTTATTTCCACTCACATTCATTCAAACCCTCCCTCTTCCCCCTTCATGTTACAGCATAGCTGGGCATTTTTTTTTTAACGTCCACATAAGAGGTTTCTCATTGCAATCTGCATTTGCCTTTTAAACCCATTCTTCAAATCCATTTATACTTAAAAAAGAGAAGGAGGGTGCTTCAACCTCTCCATATTTTAGGGAAACCTTGACAAGGCCACCCTGCCTCTTGCTCACTCTGCCTGGAAATCAGAGTACAGGGCTTACCATAAAATCCTGCAATGGTTTGGGTTGGAAGGGATCTTAAAGACATCCAGTTCCAACCCCCTGCCATAGGCAGAGCCACCTTCCACTTAGGCCAGCTTGCTCCAAGCTTCATCCAGCATGGCATGAAATAGGGATGGGGCATCCACAGCTTCTCTGGGCAACCTGTGCCAGTGCCTCATCATGCCCACAGTAAACAATTCCTTCCAAAGTAAAGAATTTCTTCCTTCCTTTTCACAAATACATGCAAAATTACCATGCAATGCAAAGCAGCAAGAGCACAGGGAAGGTAATGACCTCATCACAGGGGATACATAGCCAGAGCATCAGGAAAAGAACTCTGTGCCCCACTTCTTTATCCTCCTGGGATTTATGGGCAGAAAAATAAGAAAAACCTTCCCATGCTGGGAATACCTTTGAAGTCTGAGCAGAGGTTGGTCCCAGTGGACCAGCCTAGTAGACCTCCAAATGCCCTGTTCCACCTAAGATATTCTAAGGAGAAAAACTTGTAACTGTCATTTTTCTTTTAAATGAAAAAGGATTTTTTGTCCTCCTTGTGGCCAGTCAGCTCAATAAGGGCTCTGCAATGCAACCCCATCTCACTCAAACCATTTCGTCTGTGCAAAGTACAACTAGACCAGCCCTGGTGCCTTCCAGAAGGGTGGATCCAACTGGGAAGGCAGTGAACACTCCCCTCCTGGGGACGACACCCATTCCCATCAGGGACAAAGGATCCAGTCGCTGAGCTCCTGCCTTCAGGAATGTAATTCTCAAATGATCACTGATGTGTTCAGCTCAGTAAGGATCAAGCAAAGAGATTGTATCCAGGAAAGCTCCAAATACAGCCCAAAATTAACCCCATCCCTGTCCTTCACTGCAGGTGAGACCACTGAGGATGTGCCAGCCCTTCCAAAAGGTAGTGTTGGACACCACACATGGAAAAATTCATATAAACCCTGCAACCAGGATAGGAAGGGGCTCACCCTTCCTATCACCCCCGAGCCAGCGCCGCTGCCCGGGGCTCTGGCACTGCGCGGTCCCCACAGCGCCCTCGGCCAGGGCCTGTCCCGGCTCGTCCCGGCACGGCACGGCCGGGGAACAAAGCCCGGCGGGGAGGAATGAACAGGCGAGGAATGAGCAGGAGGTTCGAGGGTGTAAAAGCCGTTTCTTTTGTTTAGTTGTTTGCTTCACTTAAATAGAAGTTGACGCAAGTGATTCCCCAAGGGAAATGTCACTCTGCCATGACCCAGAAGGGTTTAGAGCGTCCTGGCTCTCGGTTTGGGCACGGGAAAATGCGGGGAGAGCTCAGAGCTGTGTGTGCCAACCCCAGCAGTACCATGTCAGGAGCCTCCAGGATTGCATCGCAGAGGAAAAGAGGTCACCAGCCACCAAGGCAGGGCTGAGCCTCCTTGCACCCAGCTGGGTCTTCAGGCGACCATCACCTCTCCTCCTCCCTCACCGCTTTGGATTCCACACAAACATCTTGCCAGGGTGATAAAATCCTTGGCAGAGTTTTCCAGCAGGTTTTGTCCAGAATCAGGCCCCCAAGGTGGGAAGGATCTCAATGGGGACAGCGCCATCACCAGCAGCTCCACAAGCTGATGATGCAGGAGGAGAAGAGAGGGACACCCAGGTCCCCACGAGGCTCAATACACCACGAACCTTGAGCACAACACTGCAAACGTCACACATGAGCACACGTGCAGAGAAAGCTGTTCCTCAAGATTTGACCCTGCACAGGACCCAGTGGAAAAAGCCCAAAACCCAGCGGGAAAAGCTCGGAGAGATGGAGAGCTGAAGGCAGGGCGCTAAGAGCAGCTGGGGAAGTCCCAGTGGGTGAAGGAGCTCCCAGTATCCACGAGAAAGGCGGGAGCCAGGAACACCCTGATGCAACCACAGAAATATTTCCCTTGCTCTCCAGCCTGCACAGGGCTGCCCCGGGGAAAGGGCTCAGGGGGGAAGGATGGATGCTCCAGTGGAGCCACATGGTGCCCATGGGCCAAACGCCTCCAGCATCATAGGGATGAGCTCACATAACCGGGATGCTGGGGAAGGAGGGAGGGGTGACAGATGCTCCAGCAGGGAAGGGACACAGCAAAACCCCAGACGAGGAGCTGACGTTAGGCTGATGCAACTTGGGAGAGTGGGAAGTTCAATCAAGATATTCTCTGGCTGAAGAGGGATAAACACTGAAAAGCCCTTTGGGTTGCACAACCACCTTCGCCCAGCCCTGTGATAGAGGCTACTGAACAATGCATGTGATTTTCTCCTTGGTGGGACGGGAGCTGAGCACGCAGGTAGGAGACTGAGGGTGGGAAGTGAGAGGATATCCCCCACGGGAGGTCACAGACACGGGTGACAGGAGACAATGCATCCAATTCAGCCTCCCCCCCAAAAAAATTGTTTATGCAACACCTCGTGACTTTAATTATAGTTAAAAGCAGGGTTGCGATACAAAGCAAGGTTATAATTTGTAGTCCGGGAGACACCTTGGGCAGGAGGACAGCCTGAAGTGTCACCCAGCCAAAAAAGCGCCGGGGAGCGCCATGGCAATAAACTCTGGAACAAACTCCGAGGACACCAGCCTGCATCTGGGATTGCAGAGGATGAAGAAATTGAGAGGCAAACGAGCTGCTGTGCGGAAAAATCGCTTTTAAGACAACCAGTCTTCTGCGGGGGTTTGAAAGCAAAAGTTCTCTGTGTTCCCAAGATCTCCGATAAACCCGGGCCAGAGAGTCCAAAGTTTGTTAAACCCACAAATACAACTTTCCGGGGTGGGAGGAACTTGTGCAAACCCCCCCCCCGCAGCGGTGCGGGGCGAGGGCACCCCGAGGAGGGGCATCCACCCGGGGGGAGCCCGCCCCCGGGCCAAAGCGCTCCGACAGCATCCCCGCATCGTCCCCATTCTCACCCCGACCGCTCCGGGGGGCTCATCTCCCACTCCTGCGACCCCCGGCACCGCCTCGGTCCCGAGAGACCGGGCAGCTCGGCGAGACCTCCGCCAGCGGAGAGATCTCGGGATCCAGGATCCGCTCCTGGGATCCTGTGCCGGTCCCGGGAGTGCCGGCAGTTCCGCGGGACCCTCGCCGCCTCCCCGGTCCCGGGACCATTGTCAGCTTCCCAGCACCGGGAGTCCCAGTGCGAGACCCCGGGCAGCTCCCCGGCGCCGAGCTCCCCGCTCCAGGGATCTGCCGCAGGCTCCCAGTGCCGGAATCCCCGGCAGTTTCCCGAGACAAATCCGCCTTCTCGATCCCGGGACCCTCGGTAGCTTCTCGGAACCCTCGGCTCTTCTCTGGTTGCGGGACCCCCAGCGTGAGACCCCCGGGAGCTCCCCGAGTCCC
>VYXF01003603.1:876842-893303 GCA_013397295.1 Polioptila caerulea
CCTGTACCGCTGCATCCTCCCCTGCGCGCCCCGGTGCTGCTTCGTGAACAACCACCTGCATCCCCCCGCATCCGCCCGCATCCTTCTGCATGCCCCAGCACTGCCCTCCGGGTTTCCCCCTGCGCCCCACTTCATCGTCCTTTGTGCTCCCGATTCCTCGGGGCACCTCCCCTCCTTCCCCCGTAGACAGCCCCCATGCATCCTCCCAGCTCTGCTCCTCAGGTAACCTATGGCACCCTTCAGAGAGAGCTCCTGCATCGCCCCCGCATCCCCCTGCATGCCCCGGCACTGCATCTTCTTTTGTGCATCTGCATTCCCCCCGGGCAGCCCTCCATGCATCCTCCCAGATCTGCTCTTCAGGTCCCCCCTGAACACCGCAGAGAGACTCCCCACATCCCCCCTGCATTCTCTCAGATAGCCCATCGTGCATTCCCTGGCTCCACTCCCCACGAAGCCCCTGCATCCCCCCGGGCACCCAGTCTGAGCCCCCCCTCCCCCTCTGCCTCCCTGGAATGCGTTGGCACTGCCCACATCTCCCCCATCCCATTCCCCCTGCATCCCCCCAGGCATCTCCCTCACCCTCACCCCACCAACACCTTCTCCCTGCATCCCTCCAGCACTGCCCCCACATTCCCTGGGCATCTTCCCTCCACCCCCAGCACCTCCCCTGCACCCCCAGGCAAATCCCAGCCAGCTCCTCCTGGGCTTGGGAAAGGAGGAGGTGGGGAGGGTTTTGGGACAGGGCTCTGGGGATAAACCTGGCCGTGGACACTCGAGGGGCACCACCATAAGCCACAGACTGGGGCAAACAGGCTGGAGTGCTGACTCTGCCTCCCGAGGATGCCATTCAGGAAACAGCAGAGATGTCGTGGAATATTAGAAACTGGGCTTTGTTTGGAGAAGGTGATGGTGCATACAAAGGCCGGGCTCAGGAGCAGGCCAGGGACGCTCTGCTCCACAGCCCTCCCTGCCAATGCGGGCCGAGGCCAGCAGGGATATGATGGCTGCCCGAAATGAAAGGATGTTTCAGTGGCATTGCATTCACTCACGTCACACCAGAACTTCACCTGAATCATATTCGAGCTTCAGAAATGTGCCCAGGGCTCCCCGAGCCCTGACAATGAGCAGCTGCATCCACAGGCTCCAGCCAGGATGGTCTCAGGGTGGCTGTGATTCCCACATCTGGAGTGGGTGTCATCTGTTTTCCAGACTGACCAGATCTGACTGATATTTGGGGCACAAGCCCCACACCCTATCTCTCTGAATACAAACATCTTCCTGAGCCCCTAACAGACTTGCAAAACCCACCTGGGTGTGGGAGTGCAAGGGGGCATCCAAGGAGTGATGAGTACAACCCACCATTGGAGCTGGAGGGGAGAAATCAGTCTGGTGCCACCCACTTGTACCAGCCCTGCTGCTGGGCAGGTGAGCTAGTGACAGCCTGAGGAAATAGGGAAGTACTTCCAGCTCAACCGTGAGATGAATCCAAGGGAAATTTATAGGGAGCCTGTTCTGCATCAGACAGGGCCAAAATCCTCTGTCAGTTCCTGCACTGGGCTGGTTTTGACCCATTTGCAGGCAGCAAATACATGGAGGGGCCAGATGGAGGTGAGTCCCTGTGCCACAGGCAGGCTTATCCCGGGAAATTACAAATATCAGCAAAATGGGGATTTGGAGGGTTTCTGTGTGCAAACAGTGTTGTGCTGGCATTAGGGATGTGACAATTTGCTGCCACAATTTGCAGGCACTGAGGAGTTTGGTGACTCTACACTCACCATAAGATGTTGCTCATGGAAATCACTGGGTTATCACTGAAGGGATACTGGAGCCTCCAGGGCTCATCATCCCCCATGTCCTCACAGGGCTGCTCTGTGAGCACCCTGGGCAGGAGAGATGGGTTGTGTGTGGCCCTTCCTTCTGGTTATGCAGTGAAGGATGGTTTCCATTAGCACCAGCACATTGCAAATCCAATCCTCACTTCCCATCTGGTTTATGGCCTTTTCCTCAAGTTTCCCATTGATTAAGGTGTGTGAGATGGATGAGCAGGGCTGGCGGGTGCTGGGTGTGCTACGTGTGCAACGCACGTCCAGAGAGATGCAGCGGGGCAGGGCCAGAGGAGAGGTGGGAAGAGATGAAAGAAAACCCTCGCTCTGCTGGGGAAGGTCTGAGGGATGTCGGCAGGGGATGGATGCAAAGGAGGGGCAAAGTATCTCCACAGGGAGCAGAGAAGGGCGAATGAGCTCTGGCAGCAGCAGGGAGGGTTTAGGTTATGGCGGTGGGAAAAGCTTCCTGAAGATTTTCAGAAGAGAATAAAGATAGGAAAGAGGTTGCCTTTGTGGGTGTGTGTGTGCAAAACCTCATTGTGTCTGTGTTAGGTGATGAAAAATGGGCAAATCCCAGGAGAATCAGGCTGAATTTATGTCTGGAGTGCTCTGCATCCCATTACCAATGGTCACCAGTGATCATCGTGGCCATCAAAACCTAGCTATGAGCTGCATCACAGACCTTCCATCCCAAGGCCTTTCACCACGACTCCTGATGTATCTGCCTGGGGAATAGTTACTGCACAGGGTTTTACTCTACCAGTAAAACCCTGTGCCCTGCTGTGGGTTCAGTGGTGCCCAGCTCAGCCTGCAACACCATGTGAGCTGGGTGAGAGCCCTGCCCAAACGCTGACTGCAACGTTGGCACCCAGGTTTTGGTGCTCCCTGGTCCCTGCACTGCTCCTGACCTGTCTCTCACAGACATAATTTGGAAATTCAGAGTGGCAGTTTTCCCAGATGAACCCAAGAGATTTACCAGGGGTGTCAGGAAAGACAGATTTTGTCTTCACATGCTTTACAGTGGATGTAGACTAAGGCAGAGGCTTTGGTTAACTCTTTTCCTGGGATTATTTGAAAATCTGCAGAATTACAGTGAGCCACCAACAATACAATAAATTTTGTGAGCAGAGAGGTTAAACGGAAGCTGCTGCAAAAGAAGCCCGGGAAGAGGCACTGCTGAACCAGTAACATTTAAACTCTCCTGAATAAAATTCATAATAACCCTGGCATTTTATATCTGTCCCTGAATTACAGTTAAAATCCCACCACGTCCCACGCAGGCTCTTTGCTCCGTACGGCAATAAGATTACAGCGAAGAGCTGGACAAGCAGGGAAGAATGTAATTTGAATGCTGTTCCTTTGAAAACCAAGCCCTTCTTTTTTAAGGCACGTTCAGAAAAGGAAAGTACAAATAACGCACCCAGAAGGTGCTATTTTTTTTCAGGGGTGGGATGGCAGGGCTGGCACTGAGCTGCCTGCCCTGGACAGCAGGATTGTCACCCTGTTCCTGCCTGTGGAGGAGGGTCAGGACAGCAGGAGCTGTGCCTCTGCCTGCTCCACTGCAAGGAGTTAAGCAAACAAAAGCCGTTTTGCAAACACCCACGGCCCAGAGGTGTCCCTGGGATGCCAGGACAGAGAAGCTACTTGGCTTGGAGTCATGGGCCAGCTGGCAGGAGCTGCCCGGTGAAACCCCACAGGGTCTCGGCTACAGGAGCCGGGATTTTATCCTGTGCGTGATGAAAGCCTGTCGACATGGAGATTACAGCACAAATCAGGTTAAAACCCATTTATCTGACCCAAGCAGAGCCCGTGTGCTGGGATGTGCAGAGGCGTGAGTGGGGCCATCGCCGTGCTGATGGCTGCGAACTTGTCCCGGTCTGCCGGAGAGCCCGACAAACCCCGGCCATGCAGCTGTGCATGTGGGTAATACAGGGCATGCAATAATTAAACCAGCACACCTGGAAATAGCTCCTTCTGTAGCTCCCAGGCTTAACCAAATGAATGAAATTTGCGCTGGCGTGATTAAAGCAATGCGGTTCAGCATCTTGTCTGCACCGGGGAGTTACTGCTGCTGGACTCTTCCACAGCCACGCGGAAGAACCCCCAGCTCCAGCCCCTGCACGGCTCGGCTCGGCTCCAGTGCTGACTTCTCACCATCAGGGTGCCCATTAACACCAGCCCATTAACATCAGTTCATTAACGCCAGCCTTCAAACCTGTCCGGCAGCACAATGCCTCCAGCGTCCTCCGGCAGCTGCCCCGGCTCACTCCTGCACACAGCAGCAATGGCAAACCCCTCCAGGGACTTGTAAATCTGCAGGAGAAATCAGTATTCTTCCATTTTAACTATGTTAAACCACGACACATTTATATTCACTCAAACAATCTCTTTTTTTTTTTTCTCTGCTTGCCCTTTTAGGTGTTAAAATAACCTCAGACTCACTAGTGGCCAGATGGTTTTGGGGATATTAATGGTAAAATCCTGCACACAAGTGAGCTGCCAGTGAAACTTGCCAGTAGAAAATAAGATTTGGAGCCTCCGTGGAGCTTCATCTCCATGGCTGATGTGTCACAGCAGCACTCAGGCTCTGGCAATGCCACCGCTGCTGTCAGCGTGCAGCAGCCACCAGCTTTGCAGTTGGGAAAGCCCTGGGTGAATTCCCAGGAGATTCGTGCTCACTGGAAAAATCCTGTCCCTGCCTTTTTCCTTCCCTTTCTAAATCTGGATTAAGCTTTCAGTCTGAAGAGGTGACATCAAATGTGACGGAGAGGAAGAGGGGATGAGGTGGAGCAAGGCCCAAGGACGTGTGGACAAGCGGCAGCTCTGTGTTGGTGCCCAGCCCTGGTCACAACATTGCAGGTATAGGTAAATTAATTTCCAAATTCTTGAAGCACTCATGTTATAAATCTCTGATCCCTGGCAACTCTCAGTGAGAAATGGAGAAAACTACAGGGGAGGAAGCGCTCCAGCCAGGGTGGAAGAGCTCAGAACCACAGGGATCACCAAGGAGGATGTGCCAGTGGTTTTCTGCCATCCAGCACCTCTTCCAAGCACTGAAGGCAGCAGCCAAAGGGATTTAAATTGGGGATTAGAGAGGCTGCCTGGCTGCAATGATACCTTGGGGTACAGGGAGCAGAGCATCCCCAGTGCCAGAGGTTTTAGCTGTAATTAGACCAACATCTGTCCAGTGATGGTCGAGGCTTGCGCAGTCGCTGTGTAGCTCCAGGCTGGGCTGGAGATTTCCCACAGGCTCCTCCTGCTCTGCTTTTCTGCAATTTCAGATATCAGATTTTTTTTCCCCCATCTGATGCATTCTTCCTCTCCAGAAAGATTAAACCTTGATTTTCAGGTACTGGGGTAGCAGGCAAGAAGATTTCCCTGCCTAGTCCAAACGTCATCCTAGTAAAAATGCTAGTAATAAAAAGTAAAAGAGAAAGGGCCCATTATGGACTCAGGCCTGAGAAGATATCCAAAAGATGGATCCTGAAGTTTAGAAACAATTGAAGCTCGGTGTCTGAAGGGCGCTCTGGGGACTGCTGGGTCCAGCACACACATTTGTAGGGTGGGGAAATCAAACAAAGATAATTGACTGTGTTCTGGTCTTGAACTAAAAGCCTTTTCACCCATCTCAAATAGGTTTGGGGTTCATTGTTATTTTGGAAATTAGGGCAAGGAAGGAAATGCCCAAGTGAGAGGTGATAGAATGGGGAGATGCTTCACCTGGAGAGGGTGCTGGGACAGGGAGGGGACCACAGGGATGTGTCCTGGTGGCACCCATCCCACATGTGAAATAGGAATCCATCTTCTACCTCTCCTGGTTGTTCCCATCATCCCACTTCATGTGAGAGCACTGCACTGGGGAGAAGTATCGGAGTAAAGAAAGGTGCTGGTAAAAAACCAAGCCAACCCAACCCCACCCCTGGGAGAGCAGGTCTTGGAAAAGCCGGTTACACCGGTGCCGAGTGGGGAACATGTTGTCACCATGCATGGGGAGGCTATTTCAGGCTCCCCCAAAGAAAGCATGGCTGTTGCTGTTGGAATGATGGCTCTGGGGCTGGACTTGGGATCAAAAGCTGGACTCCTAGAAGGGGCTGGGGATCACCAGGAAGGGACAACTGCTGTCTGCTCTCTATGGTGGCCTTTTCAGATCAAACACAACTTTTCTATTTCACCTCCAGGCAGGGTGATATACCAAGGACCCGGCTGTGACTGGCACAGGATGAGCCTCCCCACTGCATTTTCACTTCCCAGCAAACCCCACTGCACTGGAGCAAGCACCAGGAGCAGAAACACAAGAGGAGAGTGATGAGCCTGGGAGTGGAGAGATGCAAAGATCAAACCGGCAGTGATTTCAAAATAAAATCCAACAGCCCAGGGAAAACACGGAGTGTCCTTGCCGAGGCTATCATTTATGCCAATTAAAAAAAAAAAAAAAACCAAACCGGCATGGCACGAAGGAGAGCTGCGTGGTATTTCCTGAAAAGGGTGTGGGGAGCATCCTTGGAAAGCCTGCCCTGCACAATGTGCTTGCTGTTTCCAGAAAAATAAAGTTTGCCGTGACCCACCTGTCCCTGAAAAGCAGCTATTTAGGGCTAGAACATGGTCAGCCCAGAGTCAGTGGCTGGGTCTGTCCTGACTGCAGAGCAGTTGGCACCTTTGCCAGGATTTGGGGTTTGGCATTTACCTGCAGCTTTTTAATTGCTGCAAAATGTCTTAGAAAAAAATGCAGGAGAGCTGCCCAAACACCAAGTGGTCACAACTGAAGGTCTTTCCTCCACAGCTTTTGGCTGGTGGCCCTTAAACCCCCTACCAGCCACCAGAGCCATGATAGAAGAGGACAGGAGGGGTTTTCTCCTTTGCCACCTTTAGATTCTGGGAATATTTTGACTCAGCTGAGAATCTAGGGGGTTTAGAGCAGCAGCTCTGGGGTTTGCCAGAGAGAAAGCTGTAGGAGTGGTGGGTGAGAGCAGCACTGTGGGGCAGTGTAGGGGCTCTGCTGGCAAAGGACAGGAGGGCCCCCGTTGGAAAAGGATAGTTTTTGGTAGAGAAGGGAGTGTCCCATGGGATTGTGTCCCCTCATCCCCTGGCAAGCCGGGACCAGGACTCATTCCCCATTCCAGTGGCAGAGCATGCTTGAGACTCTCCAAGGGCATTTCTGGAGCTTTTGGAAGTGTAGTAAGACTTGCTAAAGCCTAATCTCCAAGTGAGCTTACCTTGGACATGGAATTTCAACTGGGGAGCGTGGAAAACAAACAGGAACCCACAGTTTGGATGGGTTTTCTTTTGTTTGAGCCCTGCTCAGAAGCTGTAGACAGGCGGTATTTGGGTGACCAGACTGGATCCAGTGTTCTCTGGGCGGCCACGATGCTGAAAGAGAAGCAGCTCCACCTTAGGGCAGGCGCTGGTGCTGGAGCAGGGCAGATCTTGACAGCAATCCAACCACGAGCCGTCACCCATCAGCCATCGTCTGTGCCAGAGGCTGGCAACATCTGCTTCAGCATGCAGCCAGGCTTCGAGCCACCACCAAGGTCTCAAGGCTTGGGATCAGTTTGGGGCTGAGAATTTAGAGTTTCTCTAAGTCACATTGAAAAAAATCCCTTCCAATATTTATTTTCTTTACTAATCATGCTGGGGTGTAAAAAGGCTGTTTTCAGCAAATCACCCTTTGCATCATCAAAAGCACACTGAGACCCATGGTGAGTGGAAATCCCACATGGAGCAAAACTCCACAACAATAAAAACTCATCCTAGGTGGAAAAAACACCTTTTTTAAAAAAAAGAAGCCAGTCAAAGACAAAGCAGTGTTCTATGGAGCCCTGGACATATCTGGATTAGTCCCATAAAAATCTGCTGTTGTGGAATATCGGCTTCCCTGCAGGAGACAGCAGGAGAGATGCTAACCTGGTCTCGATTTGAAAGCTGCTCATTAGTCCTCATCAAGCATAATTATGCTTCAAAGCCAAATGAGATGTCCAACTGGATTCTGAACACACGTTAATGTTTTTAAATGTGAAAAAAACCAACAAAAACCCATTTATTGAATCCCAGCCAGGCTCCAAATGTTAAAATAGATGCTGCTAATGGCTCTGGGAAGGGAGGGCTGAAGCTTCACTGCAGCTTTGCCAATTAAATGGTTATTACTGACCAATTAGTCAGGAATCAACCCTGTTTTTAGTGATATCTGATTAAGTGTGTCCTGCAGATCAGCCTCAGTTGTTAACCAGGGGAAAGAAACAACTTCTCCCCACCAGCCCCCCTGGATACTCAGACTGGGCAGGGTTTGTGTCCACCCCGCTCATGAAAAATCCCATTTTCTTCCAGCACTACCCCTTTCCTGAGGGAAACACATCTAAAGGACCCACCTAGGCACACCAAAACCTTTCAGAGCTGGGAAGGAAATGGGAAGGAAATGAGGGAAAAGGAGAAAATTAGCCACACGCAGAGGGTGGCTTCTGCCCCCACAGCTCACAGGTTGCTGCTGCCCGGCACATGCTGAGCCATGCCCATTCACAGGCTTTTCCAAATATTATCCCAATATTTTCTTTCAGTTCCCAGATAAATGGGCCTCTTCAGCAGGCTTTAAGCCCGCTCTGTTCCAACATTTTCTTTAAAGCAGCAGAGGAAACGTTTGAGTTGTGCCAAGCTGCTGAATCCTGCTTTCAGGGCTGAGCTGCAAGGGGTTTTCCAAGAAAAAACAGGGGCAGTGTTGGGCTTTTTCCTTGTTTCATCAGGAAATATGAAGGAGGCCACATCGCCCCTCAATCTTCCTTTCTTTCTGCCTCCTCTCCCACCCTGCAGTCTGTCTTTCCTGTGCTTTCCTGTGGTCTTCAGAAATTTCTGAGTGTATATTCCCAGATTTCCATAGGACACCATGGGCAAGCAGGAGCGTCTCCCTGCAGAGCATCTTCCCTCTCAATATCCCTGAGCCATGGGGAAACTCCAGGGGACCTTGGTATCTCCCATGGGGCTGGGACAGCAAGGCCACAGCACCCAAGGGAGCTGAGGAAAGTGGCCAGGGAGGGTGGAGCCAGACAAAAGATAGAAGAGACCAAAAAAAGCAAAGCTTCAGAAAATGTCAGTGCAAAGAGCCACTTCCTTCCAGGGACTGGGTGCAGCAACATGTAGAGGATCTCCAACCCAACCAAAATTATACTGGGTGAAGGATGTTGCAAGCTCAGGGAAGCTGGTGTGGTTGAGCAGAGGATAACTGCTCATCCCCTTGTTCCAGGTGAGGAGAAGATACCTCTGGATGTCCTGGCTGGCTTGGACAGCACCTGGGCAGAGAGAACAGCCCTTGGCCACAGGGACAGGGCTGGTAAGAAGCTGTATGTGGATCTGAGGTGCAACAGGGTGAAGGAGGGGAAGGAAAATCTAAAGACATTGTGGATCTGGGAGTCTCTGATGGATCTGGTACAGAGGGGCACTGCTCAAGGCATTTCCTGGCTTCTTGCTCTGCCCTACACATCTACAGCTGGTGCTTACAGGATCAGGAGGGGGGCGAGGGAGGTGATGCTCCTCAGGCACTGAGATTTGCGGGGTCTGTGGTGATGTATCCTTGGGAAATGCCACTAAGAACTCCAAACCTGTGATGTGCAGGACCATCCCCAAAGTGATACCCAAAGGGGTCCAGCCCTGGGGATGGGACGTGGCCCTTTCCTTCATCCCCAGCAGCGTTCCCCCTTCGGGAAAGGGGGGAATCTCGTTTTCCCCGGCCACAGGATGGGGCATGAGGAGGCCAACAGCCCCAGCAGATGTGGGATCGGTTGTGGCTTCTGCCTGCCCCCATCCTCTGGAGCAGTGCAAAGGCTGCATCAGCTCATTTCCTCCCGCCGTTCCCTTACCCCGGAGTATCCCTCGGGGCCAGGGCACGAAAATCCCCCACCGGGCCGTGCCACGGATGTCCGGGTGCAGCCGGGGGCGTGGAGAAGCAGCCACGGTCCCCGGAGGCTGGGGAGCCCGTGGAGCCCCAAGGCTGCCCGCGGCCGGTGCGCCGGGCCGGCACTAGGTGGGGATGGCACCACGCCGCGGGGAGGAGGAAGGGCGGGAGGAAGGGCAGCGCCGGGGCTCGGGCTGGGCTGCTGCTGCTGCCCGGGGAGCAGCGGGGGCTCGGGCTGCGGGGGACTGACGGGATGGGCTGAGACGGGCTATAGCGAAAGGCTGACGGGAGGGATGGGGCAGGGATGTTGGAGGCAGCAAGGACCCGGTTCCACATCAGGCTGCCGAATCAGTTACTGCGGCTGTCAGACCGTCTGAGCCCCTCTCCTCGCCCCACTCAGGCTCTTAGTGGTAATTTCTGACATTCATTACAGTTTGAAATTTTAGAAAGGAGGTATTTCCCACATGTTCTCAGTCAGACCTTCTTCTGCATCCCACAGCTTGTTCCATCCATGGCTCTGTGCTAAGGTGGGACACTGGCACAGCTGAGAGCTGGGCACTTGGTGACCAAGCTCTTGGCCTCACTGGAAAGGCTGGGAGGTGGCCACAGTGCTGGGAGAGGGATGCAAAGTGCCTGTGATCCCAGTACCACCTCACTGCAGGGCTAAAGAGAAATTACTCCATGTCAGGAGGAAAACTCCATCACAGGAGTGTTTCACCCTGGCTGCTCGGCCATGGACAGTATCTCCAGAACCTGGCTGGGACACAGCGGGCCCATGCAACAAGCCCTGCATGTGAAAGGGTTTACTTGCTGTCAATTTTTGCAGAATTTACTTGATCCAGTCCTACCTCATGAGTCACCACCAAAACCAGGGCACAGCTATAAATCTCACCCCCTCCCTGCTCACACCAAGATTCAGCTCAGCCACTGCACACACAAGGCATCTTCAGGGAAGCATCACCCTGAAGTCCTGATCCAGGAGACAGGATTTTTCCATCCTCCTCCTGCAGGGACCCAAGCACTGGCAGCAGGAATTTGGCCTTTACCATCCACAGGGAAACCCAGAGGTGAGAAACAACTGTTGATCCATGTTTTTACACCAAATTTTGGGGAGCCAGTCTCACCAGCGGGTTAGGTGCACAGACCACAGCCATGGTCGAGTTGTTTAATTTTTGCTTCCCCTCTTCTCAACAAAGAAAACAACAAACCAGCCCAATTCTGCAGCATGTCTGTCAAAATCCATGTTCACCACAGAAATGGGTGACTCCGAATGAGCCACTGAGGTCTGCACCCTTTAATCAGGGGGCAAAGGAAGTCAGCACCACTGGGACAGGAGCATAAACCAGAACACTGATTTAAATGTAACTATTCTGCTACCTCTCTGTGTTCCTCACATGCTCATCCAAATCAGAGAGAATACAATTTCAGACAAACTCCATGGTTGCTTGCTGTGCAAGCATCAGTCCCCAAAACTCCTGGCTCCCTTTGTGCTCAGGAATCAGGCAGGGTGGCAAGTAGGGATCAGAATCAGGATGGCCAAGGATAGCCCTGAGAGCAAGAGTACACGAAGCAGGATCATATTACCAGGGGTCATCAGTGCTACAGGTACCAGATTGCACTTCTCTGAGGGTTTGTTTCTTGCCACAGCAAACAAAATCAGGTTCTGAGGATATTATCATATATATATAAAATATTTTTATATATCCCAGCAGCTCCAGGAGGACATCAATGCTGCATTGCATACAAGAAAGCTGGTGGCTGCAATGCACCCAGAGATGCTGCCTTACCTTAAACTCATCCAGAAAAATCCCTCCAGCACCTCTGGGGCTGCAGTTTCCCCTTCTCAAAGAGGCATGCACAGAGCAGAGGTGTTTTGGGGAGCTCCCGTGCTTAGACAGAGTAGGGAGGCAGTGGGAGGTCAGGACTGTGGAGCAGGAAGTGATCCCCCCCAAACTCAGTCCAGTTTGAAAGCCTGGCAAGCACTAACACTAACAAACAGTCAGTGTGTTTATATCCCACCTTCCTGCCGGAGAGCAGGGGTTATTTTTGGCATATTTTGTCATTGGTGGAGATGTCAGTGAAGGCCATGAACAGTGCAGAGCTGTTGGGAAAGCCCAGAGGCAACTGCCCCAGGCACAGGATGATGAGATGTGGGATGTGGGAAGCTGCTCCAAGCCATTTACACAGGGATTGGGTTTTGCCTGCAGGATATGGGGCACAGCCCTGGTGCCAAAACACCTGGGGACTAAGAGCAGCATGGACTGTCCTGTTCCAGCCCTATTCCAGCCCCACACTGCTCCCATTCACCCTGTGCAGCAATGGAGCACGAGTGTCATCCTGAGCCCTCACCCACCAGCAGCTTCACTCCTTCCCACCTTTCCTACCTGTGCACGAACTGTGGCCATCACCTGGACACCAGTAGTGATGTTCTGGTGATCATCAGTCACCTCTTCCAGCCTGCACTCGTCTTTCACCAGGGCTTACTGCTCATGCTGAGTTAAAACAGAAAGGAAGAGACCCCAAAGCAGCATCGCTCGTTGCCCACTTGCCCTTGTGCCACAGGGTTTGGCCACATTCCTTCCGCTCACTGTGGGTTTTAAGATCATTTAAACCACTCACCTCCCCCATTTTACCCCAGCAAGTGACCTCCTTACCTACAGTTCTGGATCTGCTTTGTCCCTCCTGTCCAGATGTCCTCTGCAGCCAGGACTGCTTACAAACCCAGCAAGATCAGCAGGGATAGAACACGAGTTCCTGCGAGCGCTTGCAGGCTGATGGCTTTGGCAGATAGCTGGCTCTTCTCTTCCAGACATGTAACTAAAATAGGGAGCATGAGTAGCTGGAAAGCCCAGGTTTGATTTGGGCAGAAATTTTGACTGGTATCAGTCAAGAGGAAAACAGGTAAAACCAGGCTTTTGGCAGGTCAGGAGTTACTGGCCAAACTTCAGACCAGGTGTGATAATGCCGACTGCCCCACTGCAGCAGGGAATGTGGCTGCAAGCACCATCCTTTCACATGGCTTGTCCATAAAAGACAAGATTTAAGCCCAGAAAGCTGGTGGATAGGTGAAGAGAGACCTTCTTCCGTGTCAGCTCCAGACATGTGAACTCCCATCTCTGCCAGCCTTTGCTGCTGCTAATTCCCCATGAATCACCTGAGGATTTGTTCACCCCCACACTTCTTGTCTAGCACAGGTAGTTTGGAGGACTGCAGACCACCTGAGCACTAATTTAGTCCCACAAGCAGTTTGAGAAGGTGCCCACAGGCTCTTCTTGGCATCAAGAGCCTGAATTGAGCCCTAGCTTTGCGCATCCATTCAGATCCAGCACTTTTTCTGAGCATCTTTGTTTTAGCTCCAATCAGATGAAATTAAGAACATCCCCATTAATTTGCCATGCATATGAAGGGGTTGAAGATTTCTCCTCCAGCTCAGGAGCCCTATGGCCTCACTGAGCCCAGCACTGGCTTCCAGTCTCACAGGCATGTTCACATCCTCCCTCCCCAATGCTGAGCAGACAACAGGACAACTGCCATAATGAGTCTCTGTCTGTCCAGCCCTGCTCAAAGCAATTAATGAAGCCAGGCACTAATGAACTTGGCTTCAGAGCACCCCAGAGATGGGTTATTGCCATTTGAAGCGGAGGAAAACCAAGGCGAGAGCAGGTGGAGTGGCTGACCCTGGTCACGAGGTATCTCGTGTTGGATGCAGGAGACAGAGCTCCCTCCCTGGAGCAGGGAAAGGACGGCAGGTAGACACGAGGGCGACCACAGCTCTCTAGTGTGGTGTCTGTGGCTGGAGAGACTGGTTTGTCCACATTTGGGAGGGCAGGAGGGACTCCCCACCTATCCCAGTCCTGTTTCATCCCTGAGTGGCTTTGGGGAAGCTGTGTCTCTTCAGCCAGAGCTCCTGACACCTGCCTTGGTGGAACTCTGTCTACATCCTGCACCCCAAGTTTTGCAAGGCCCCACATGCGGCCATTGAGGCACAGAGCAGGAGGACCCAAGGGTCCCCTTGCAAAGAAACTTCCTCAGTTCATGACTCACCATCCCATCCTCCCTGGTGTCACTTGTGACTCCATTTCACTTTGCTGCAGCAGCACTTCACCATCTCTTATCAATGCAGAAGACAACAGGGCAGCCTGTCCGACCACAGACACGTGCCCAACACTTACCCCTGAAGCATTTTTGGACCAACCTCCCCGTTGTTGTGAACTGAACATCCTCTTGCAAACAACATGTTCCCCTGCAAGGCTGGAGAGGGTCAGAGAGGGTCTCTCCAGGTCTGCCTGCAAGAGTGAGGATAGCTGATAAATCACAGGGATGTGGCCTCTGCACCGCATGCTCTCACAGCACACACGTCCTCACATGCACGTTGATGGCATGCTAAAAATATTCTTCACTTTTTGACCGATTAAAATTTTCCAGGAGAGTTGGAACCACAGCCCCCACCCTATCTGTACAGCCAGAGGCTTTCCCTCACCTCCCCCAGCCCTGCCAGGAAAACAGAAAATACTGAACAACAGTTCCAGTAATTTAGGGGGTTTTGGTTCTTTTAAAAGCCTGGCTAAAATATAATCTTTTTTTCAATAGTTTATTTTGTGATGTCTGGCATCATTCTGGAGCCAAACTTGGCACCCTGTCTTGCTCACACACTCCCACTGAGAAGGCTGTGGGTGAGCTGGGATGATCCCACTTCCCACCCAAAATCCCATTTTGATGGCTCAGGGAATTAAACAAAAAAAAATGTTTTAAAACCAGCTCCCACCTGGTGTTAGGCAGCAGAGAGCTAACGCTGGCTTGGTGACAGCTCTGAATGCTGATGGCCAGTCATGATTTTCTTGTCATACCTTTCAGAGGTGCCTGTTGTGCCAGGTAAAGAGGGAATCTGAAGGATGCTGTCAAAGCCCTGGCCACTGGCCAGGCCCCTCTGTGCCATCACCAATGCTTGTGGCAGCATTTTCTTTGCTGATTTGGCTCTTGGCCATGGAGGAGGAGCAGGGGAGGGCACAGAAGGTGTTTATACAACATGAGGACTGACTTGGTGAGACCAGAGCCTTTGCCAAACTGAGCTAAGCTGATAGGAAGGAGATGTCATCAGTGTGTTTTTGCTAGTTATCACTAATAGTTATTTGTGTGTAGTTTCTCTTAGGAGCTCCAGTCCTGGCTCAGCCCCTGCTGCACTTGCAGCCCTGTGCAACTGGAGCAAACAGGAGGGTCCTACCCCAAAATCCTGCAGGTAAGAGGAGAGGGAGGGCAAGTGCAGTGCTTGGGCAATGCCCTGACCATGGTGGTCAGCACGATGCATCCTCCCTCTTGATGTTCTCTCTTTACTCACACCAGTTACAACCAGCTAGACCCTGTCTGCCCTCCCTTGGCTTTTCTGAGTGTGTTTGGTGCTTCAGCCTCTTGTCAAAACCCAGATTCATCACAGCACAGCTATTAGCTGCTCCCGACCGTGTGAGATGTCTTTCTGCTGACACGGCAATCATTCTCCTGTCAACGTGCCTTGACAGTACCAGGATTTCTCATTTCAAGTCCTGGTGTGTCCCAGGGTGATTCCCAGCTCTTCCATTAACCCCTGGCCCTGCAGGATGGGGGTAGCCTGCCCTCATGGATACTCTGCTATCCCTTCCACGTCTGGTTAGCAGAAATTGCCTCCTGTTTTTCCTCTCAGCACTTGCCACACCTATGCAGAAGAGCATTTAACCTGGAGATAGAGGGTGTCAGACTTTTATTCTCCTTTCCTTCTTATTTTCTGTGCTGAGAACAATGGAGGCAAGGTTTGCAGAGGGAGGTAGTATCTTTTTTTAGACTGACTGAAATAATTAGAAGAAAAACCAGGCAGGCTGTTGGGTACACGAGCCCTCCAGCAGGCCTGAAATAGCTGCAGAAGTCTGCAAAGCTGAATACCAGTGGAGAACAATAGCTCTGAGCATGACTAGTGTTAACCAGTTCTGCTACCAAAGACCATTCCCAAGCTGTTTTCCTTGGGTGAATGAGTGGCATCACCCCTCTGCCCAAATCCACTGTCCAGAGACCACCCCACGGCCACGAGCCACTGCTGTAGCTGAAGTAGTCATGTGGTTACACGGACCTGAGCCCTGGACATTGCTCCATGCTGGCTTTGTGGAGCATCCCTTGCCTCTCGACACCCTGTGCCCTGTCCTGCTGCTCCTAGGGCCTGACCTGACCTGACCACAGCCCCAGGGACACTGTGCCACCCTGGATGCTTCCTCACCCCCGGGACCTGGCCTGACCCTGAGGACTCTCTGATTTCAGGCAATGTCTTAGTACAGAGGTCTGGCCTGATCACAACGGACCCTCTCTGATCCCAGGGGACCGTGTGAGACACCAGGGAGTCCCCTGACCTTTGGGACCTGCTGATTTCAGGGGCTCTCCTACCACAGGGTCTAGCCTGATCCCTGGGGACCCTGTGTGACCCCAGGAACTGTATCCGGCCCCAGGAACTGTATCTGACCCCAGGGATGCTGCTTAACCCTGGGGATCCTATTGGACCCTGGGGACCCCGACAGACACTGGGGGCCCTCTGATTTCAGGGATCCTCTGACTTCATAGACATTGTCCTACCATGGGGGTTTTGCCGGATCCCAGATGACCCCATCCGACCCCGGGAGATCTCTCCCACCCCAAGCTCCACCCATCCTATCATCCCTGGTTATCCTGGCCCACGCCAGGGTCCATGTCCCACCCCGTAGCCGCCGTCTGACAGCAGGGACCCCGTTCATCCCCGTCCCCTGGGCT
>VYXF01003603.1:893595-933155 GCA_013397295.1 Polioptila caerulea
TGGGACATCCCGGCCCCGCTGCGCCCGGGGGGGCAGCGAAGGAGACTGCGGGACGAGGGGTTCCCCATCCTCAGCAGCCCCCAGAGCGGCTCGGGCAGAGCCTCAACAGCGCATCCCCGTAGCCCTCGGGATGTGGGACCCGGCCGGGAGGGGCTGCCGGGCTCGGCCGGCAGAGCTGGGCTGGTTCCACGCGTGCTCGGGCCACCCCGAGTGACTCCCGCTGGGGTGTTGTCCTGCCCTGCTGGAGCCGGGCCTGGGTCAAATCGCCAGCTTGGACATGTCTACGCACCTCCAGCCTTCCCCACTTCTGTTCTGCTCCTCCTTTCTGTTTGAGACGGGTTTAACTCGGAGAAGGGCAGTAGTGCTTCTTCTGCACACGGTTTTCATCTCCATGGGATCAGACACCCCAATAATCGATCCCTGTGAGGATTGATTGAGATGCTACAAATTAGTTAGCAAGTTAAACAGGTCGCTTCCTCCTCTCGTCTGGCCACGCAGTTACTCCTGCTTCCTTTCCTTGGATGAGGTTTTGCTGCTCATGCACAAAGAAAGCTCCCGGTAGGACAGACTGCCGGAGGACTTCAGGCTCTGTCTGGTACATGCGATCCCTGTAGCTGTGGCTTGTCTCTCCCCCCTCACACCCCCTTATTTCAGCTCCCAACATTCTGTGGCAAGAATGAAAGCTCTTTTAAAACAGCAGGGAGACGGCAAAGCAGCCCAAGTTGGTAGTGACTGAGAGTTGTTATTATCCGCTGGCATCCATGAAATTAATCCACAGCAGAGAAACTGCTTCCAGCTGGCAGCCGCCGGCCAAAGGGGCTTCACACCTACCCCAGCATTGACTGACGGTCAATTCGTCTCACAGGCTTCTTTAGTGATACATGAATCTTCCAGGGATTGCTTGTAGAAGGGGTGTCACAGGCAGTTCCCCAAGTTCCATGTGCATCTGAGCAGTTTGTTTCCAGTGAGGTAGTTCTGCTCCAGCAGGCTGGGGAGAAGTGGAAGGGCTAACAGCAAGGTTTGGGAGATAATGTGGAAAGGGGAAAAAAGTGGACGTGTGAGGATGCAGGTTGTCTCCTGGGAGTTGTTTATCAGCACCTTGGTAGAGAGGAGCGTGTGATAAGTGAGATGCTTGATTGAAAGGAAGTTGATGTAACTGGCTAAGGCACATCTGTGCTCTGTGTAACTTTAAAAGCACCACTGTGACTCAACTCTTGGGGGTTTGTTTTGTTGGAAGACATGAAGACTATGTGGGTTTGTGGGCCCATAAAATACAGGGCAGGGGAGGGGAGAAAAAAAACTGCTTAGTTGTTAAATAAAAAGCCATCCTGTATGATTTGGGTTCTCGGCTTTGCTGCAAGATTTGAGGCTAAACCAAGCTGAAGGAGTGGAACTCGTGTTTCACTTCTAATGCCACCATGATACAAATTGTAAAAATGGCTCCCATGGATTTGTTTTGGGAGTGATGCCTTTGGCATGAGCTAGCATTGGGATAACTTGGTTCTTCCTTCATTTACACTGGCTCGCTTGGCTGATGTCAGGGGGCTTCTTCTCATAGAATTGCCACAGGAATGAATCCAGCCCAAGAACATCCCAGGAAGAATATCTTAATATTTCTTGGAGAATGCTCATATATAGCTGAGTTAACAACAGCAGCTCATGTCTTTGTGTCATGGTCCCATTTTAATTGTGGAATTGTAGGCAGGGAACACAGGATGGACACAATGCCCTGCTGCTGGTGCCCTTCCATGGCCAACCTTCCCTTGCCAATTTGGGGCAGGGTTGGCATAAAAATAATCCGCAAAAATGTCAGGCACCATCTCTGAGACTTTTTGCTTTTGCAGGAACAAACTTCCCAGTTGAATCATTTGGGTTTTTATGTCCTTAAGCTGCAGGTGAGGGATTACAGCACCTGTCCCCCCTCGTGGGATGTACTGGGTACGTGTGAGGGTGAAGCTGCTGACCCAGAGCCCAGCAGCTCAACATCCCTATGAGTGCTGGATCTCACCCCTCATATCAGCCTTGTAGCAGGGACTGGAAGGCAGCTCAGGCTCAGGTGACTCCTGTGCAGTGCAAGGGGCAGAGCCCTCTGTTTGTGGCTGTTGTCACCTGCTGAGACCAGCACTCTCCATCTCATTGCACCTTCCCTCACCTTCCCTTCCTGGGCTGCTCAGGTGGGGCTTGGAGTCATGGATCCTTTGTATGGATGCTGCCAGGTGCTGGCACAGCAGGAAGTCCTGCCTGGTATGGAGGGTTCCCCCATGCATGGCTCCTTTCAGGCAGGGGTTCAAGCCAGGGCTCCTGAGTGATCTGGGGAGCTCCAAGGCAACCCCTCAATGCCAAGGAGGGGAGGTGCAGTCTCTGAAAGGCTGGAGAGCCAGACCCCAAACCAGCTCTGCCCTTGCTGTGCCTTGTGCAGAGATGCTAACCTGAGCCCCAGCTCTGCTGGGGCAGGTTATTTTTCAGAGGTAGATGTTAGACGCTGTGTCTTCACAGGGAGTACTTTTATTTTAAAACCAGAGTAGTTTTTGCTTTGCAGAGCAGAGCATGGAGAGATGAATTTACCATGTGACTTCAGCCTTTCTGCTAAGTGGAGAAAAAAAAACAGCAAAAATTCACCTGCCAAGCAAAAAAAAGCCTTAAAGAGTAAAAACATTTTAGCAATTGTTGGTCTGGACTCACTTGAATGGACTCTTCATACAGCTCCATCCATGCACAAGTGCTACGAGGGAGGTTAAAGTCCATGCCCAATTATCTAAAAATGACATCAAAAGGGTTCTCGATCAGGAAACCAGCAGTCTGTATTTGTGCAGGAATTGATGTTTGCTGAAGACACAGATCTCAACTGAATACAACTTCCTGGCAACCTAAGAAGTCAAGTTTAAAAAAAAAACCACCCTATGTAGTCCCTCCATTTCCCGGAAAACTTTCTGATGCTCAGTCATCCTGTATTGTGGCTGTTTCAGATGCAGCTCAGTACAACTGAAATAACTTCTACAAAAGGCACCAAGGTTGTTACAGGTTTCAGTCCAATTTTCTTTCGGGTAAAACACAGTTTATTGGAGTTTCTTGATCCCAGTCTGCACCCAAGCCTACCAGTAAAGCCCAGCCCCTTCCAGATCTTAGTGGAGGTCAGAATAAATATGGGTGCACGGGGTGTTTAAGCTGTTTTTCTTCTTTTTATGGGTGCGAGCTCCCTCTTTGGAATAAGAGCTTACCCTGATGAAAGCTGCTGTCCAAGGGTGTGTTCAGTGGGAGTTTGGTGCATGAAAACAGATTTGTTAGCAAGGCTCTCCTCCAAATTTTTGAAGCTCATCCATACACACTTGCTCTGTCCTGGCTATGGGAGTGTCCAGCTCTGACTCTGTTCCATGCACTTGGGATTTTTTCATGTTATGAAACAAGATGTCTGAGCCCCAGCAGGTCCAGTTTTTGCAGTGAGGGCCATTTTGGGATGTCTGGGGCTCTCTTGTCACACATCCTCTTTTCGTGTGCCAGCAGGATTGCTGCTGTTACATGTGGGGACATGGAGAAAACTGAGTCTGGGGGACAGTGGGGTCCCTGGGACAAGGTTGGAGGGTTTGAGCTTGGCCTCTCCTGACAAATCACAAGGTTGGTGAGGTGATTGTGTAAGGGGATTTGGCTCAGCGAGGGATTCCCCTTGCCTTGCTCCAGGGAAAGAGGCTTATTGAGGGGTCCATCGGGTGTGGGGAGCAGCAGGGTGCTCCAAGGGAGGGGTACAGGGATCCTGCCTTTACAAAGGCTCTTCCAGTGCACTGGAGAGGAGGAAAGCTTTCATCTTTAACCTGCTGGGAACATTTTTAGTGTGGATGTGGTGAAGTCCTGTCCCTCATGCTGTGGATTTGTCCACAGGAGTTGCTTTGGGGATGGTGACCAAGCATAGATGCCTAGAAGAGAAGCTTGCAGAAGTAGTCTTGGACTAAAGTATGAGTGTTGCTGCTGATGACAGCAGAATCCATCGTGCTGGGACTCATCAGAAAGCTGGAGGAGCAAAGAGGAGAGGAGGCTGCTCTTTTTCAAGGTGCACTTGGTACACAAGTGAGCAAGGAGTACCTCCCCAGAGAGGGGAGCAGAGCCCCTGGGGGAGCAGAGGAGCAAGGTGGACTTGTTGCCATTCCAACAGTGTCTCCAGGGATGGCTGGGGTCCGTGCCCACTTCCCAGTCCTGTTGCTGGTTGAGTTTTCCTCTGGAAGGTGCCAGTCTCCTTCTGTGATGCGGTGGGGAGGGACCACATTTGGTGGGTGCCAAAATCTCTGAGCTGGCTTTCATGTGATGGAAACTCCTTATGCCTTCTGTCCTTGCAGGATACAAAGGAAGAGGTCTCAGAGAAACCCAAGTGTGCTCCAACTGCAGAGAAATATGGTTGGATTAAAAAAAGCAGCGGGGGGCTCCTGGGACTGTGGAAGGATCGTTACATCCAGCTACGGAAAACACAGCTCGTGGTCTACGAGGATGAGGTATGGTCACAGCTAATGGCCTTGAAAGAGGGGCAGGAGCAGGCCCCTGGGGACACATGCATGTCCCTGTGTTTTTTATTCTTCCCTCCAGCCCATTCCTTTCGAAAGGGCTTATCCAGATATCTCCAGGAAGGGTAAACTCTGTAAAAGAGACGGCAGCTGCGTTTTAAATATATTATATATTATAAATATTTTATCCACTGAATATTTTGACAGAGCTGTTGCCAAAATAAAAAAATGGGGGGCAGGACATCCTGTGAGAAGGTGAACGGAGTAAAGCTTGGGGCGGAAGCAGGATATGTGCAATGAGGTTTTGGCTTTTGAAGGATAAAAGTGATTGTAGCAGGCTGACTTCCCACCTGCCACTTGAGGGGATGGCAGGCAACCCTGCAGCTGTTTGGCACCCCTCAAGCCACTCAAATGGTTGCCAGCCAGATTCTTAGGGGTTTCTTTTAGCTACTGAAGGATGCAGAGTGAGATTGTGAGTGCTTGCTGTCCTCTTTAAGCACAGCCAGTCTGGATTTGGCTCATCTTTTCCCTTTACTTGAGCCAGTTCTGAGCAAAGGACCCCTGGGAGTCTTGTCCTGGACTTCCCTAGATAAACTGCATGCCTTAAGTTCATGGCCACACTTAGAGCTGTTTCCAGACAAATGAGGAATAAGAGCCAAGCCAAATCTGTCCTGCATTTTCAGACGAGAAGAATGAAAAGTGCAGGGCTGGTCCTGCCGAGATGCAAAGGTGGCTTTGTCCTGAGTCAAGCCCTCATTCCTGGGCTGGAAGCAGCTTCTGCAAGAGCAGAGTTTGCCCCAAAAGTTAGAAATTACAGTACACAGCACAAGCTACAACCAAGAGAGGTTTGAGATGAGGGATGGGTAGGTCTGAGCCCTATGGTGGCTTGTGTGTGCAGCAGGGTGGGGGGCTGTGGTCTGCACAAGGACCACGTGCCTGTGAGGTGTCTGGCCCAAGAGGATCTGGGTCATGTGTGGGCATCAGGATGATATAAAAGCAAAATCATGTAAAGCTTCATGTGCAGTGTGTCAAGGGAAGAAGAATGGGGAAATGTTTCAGCAGCTGCATAGCTGTGGTGGTTTCAGGAACAGCAGGACTGACAGTGAGTTCAGTTCTCTTTTTTAAAAACATACTCTTGCCTAAAAAAGATTTGTTATAAACAATTTAGGTTAAAGGGTACTACCTTTTCCCTTACGCTGAACACTCCTGCTTGTCCCAAATCCCAAGGCTTTCTGGTGTCATTTGTTCTTAGCTGTGAAATGTCATGAAGAGTGCAAGAATAATGACAGTAGAAGTCAGTGTCAGGTGATGAGCAGTTCAGAAGGCAGGAAAAGCAAGGGTGGGGTTCTCTTACCCAGAGGGATGCAGCCTGGTCCTGCAAACTGTTGACTCTCTGCAGATCATTTCCCAGTGTCCTGGATACCTGTTGACTCCAGCTGAAGCTTCAGGAACTCGAAGATTCAAAATGTATAAACATGACGTAGGTTTTTTTTAAAAGGGCATGCCTTTAAAAACAAGATACATGGGGGCTCTCATTACCACAAGGGAAAAGGAGGCTTTTAAAGTAAGATTAATTTTCACAGACATTCAGAAGAAGGAGAAATCCCAATCATTTAAAGGGTTATTTTATTATCTCAACAAGGAAAATGGCATTTGTAACAACCAGACATAATGTTTTCTGGTAGCCTGCGGATTGTGGTAACATCCTGTAATAAATTGCATCTGTAAGCTACAGTAGCTGCAAGGTCCCATTATTGTAAATAAGGGATCATGTTAATATCTATAGGCTATTAAACTGGCTTACAGTGAAGTCAAATGTCTTAGGAGAGGAAATTGCTGCAAAATTATCTGGTAGCACAATAGGATAGCATGTGATTGTGCAGACTTACTACAGGGAAACCAAAGGAAATGGCAATTTTCTGCACTCAGGAGGGGTCTTGTTGCAACAGAATTGAGGCAGTTCATGTTTATTACTGCATTTATCTTCCTTTAATGTGAGTCAGGGCAGTGTGGCTGTCTCTGTCTTACAAATGGGGAACTAAGTTTTTGAGATGGGAAGGGTTGATGTCTAAGCAGAATCTGTGGTGCAGTGTGCTATGGTGGTTTGCATTTCTGGAGTTCAAGATGCCATTTTCCCCACTGGACCTTCTCCACATATCTGCTCTGTGTGACCCTGGAGAAGGACACAGCATTCCAGACCATCCTCAGGCTGGAACATTTACAAATGGGATTGTTCAGTGCTTGCTGAAAAAGAAAGGAGATAAAACCTCAGGCAACAGGAATAAAAGGCATCTCTCCATATGTATCCTAAATTAAACTTACATGGGTTAAATGGGGGTCAGCTTCCATGTGGGCAGGCAGGTTTGGAGGCTGAGCATTTCAGCTGATTTGAGCCCATCAGATCTCCAGGAACTGAGTAGTGCCTTGGACTCAGTGTGCTTTTCTCAGTCCCTCCAGTGTCCAGCCCTTCACAAAGAGGTGCTAATGTTGCCTTTTGCAGTTACTTCCTCTGCAGGCCACCTTGTTGATGCAGTTGCATGAGCCTGACTGCACTTGTAGCTGAGGTTTAGGTGCAAAACAAGAGCAGAGGGTACAGCCAACATGAGATACAGACAAGAACATTGTACAGTGTTACTGGAAAGTACAGCCTGAGCAGCACACAAATACTGTATATCATTATCAGTAGCAATCTCCAGGAATGTGCTCCTGACCTACCCTGGGAACGTGTTGCATCTTCTAGTGAGGCTCTGGGTTTGGTTTAAAGCAGAGTCACCTCCTGAAGGCAAATGGTAAATGCCTATTGTGTTACCTGGAGCAGATGGGGTGAAACTCATCCCACACGGCTTCAGGTTTCTTCCAGCGAATGGGGAATGAAGGGAGAGAGATTTCTTGTTCTCTGCTGTGCCTCCATCTACAGCACCCTGCATCTGTACCCTCACCTAAATGAAGATGCAGTTAAGCAAGATGTTTGTATATTCCATACCCAAATGTCAGGAAAGGAGGCACTGATGCACATAACAGGCTGCTGGGATCCCCAGAAACTGCTGTGCACAGAAGCAAGCAGATTATTTTCTAGTGAGGTTTCTTGTCTTTTTGTCTCTGCATATTCTTGTAAGAATAAAAAAGCCTACAGAGAGTGTCTGAAGACCAGGCAATCCTGTGTAGGGTGACTGGAGAGATAAATATCATCACTTCATGGATTAGAAAGCATCAGTCTTGAGTTTGCATTTTTTTATCCTCTAAACAGTGCAGCTAGTGCTTAGAGCTTTTTTTTTGTTATTTTTAGGGTTTCTTTGTAAGTGTATTATTAAATAGGGAAAAATCTCACTAGATTCTAGAGACCAGAGGATCAGCTTGGCATTCAACAGTTGGACACTGAACATCTGCATTTTGCCCCTGGTAAAGCGATAGCAAGGTATACCCAAACCTGATTTGTTAAAACACTTTGAGGGCCTCAAATAGAGAAATAAAAATTATTATTTCAGGTATAGACATTTTACACTGAATGAAGGGTCTCAGCCCCTGAGAGTGTATCAGTGAGAGAGTTTTTGCTGGGAATTATACCTTCATATAAATAAAAATTTCAGGGAGTCTTTTCCTCCCCACCTTTTTATAAACTTTTCGTTAAGGAAATTGTTTGCCAAGTGTGATTGTTTGGTTAAGCACATGCATTAATATGTTCAGGTGTTCAGTAACTTTCTTCTTAAGGGACAAGCCAACAGACACAGATATGTTTGTCACAAGATCTGCTCCATGAAGAGTTAATGGAATCGTTTTTCTGTATTAAATAATGAATGTTAGGGTTCTGTGCCAGGACTGAGCTTGTCCAGAACAAGTGTCAGGGCAGGACTCTGGAAGTGACCTTGTCTCTGCATGGTGCTGAGTGTCCTCCAGGTCCCAGGAGGCTGAAGGGACCTGGGGATCTGCGTCAGGGTCGGGTCTTTAGTTCTTTATCTTAGTGGTGCAGGACAGACATAAAGGATCTCTTTGTGACCCAGGTAGGCTCACAGAGAGGGGATGGCTGCTTGCCAAGGGTAAAACATAGACAAAAGCCCCATTCTGGTGCTCCCTGAACTCAGATGCTTTTCCTTTGCTTCATATGTGGAGTTTTTATATTTCTCTGGCTGCTTTCTTCCCTGCTTTCCCTGAAGAGGATAACTCACTTGAGAAGTTCAGGTCTCTGAGATGGAGGAGCCATAGCTTGAACAGTCAGGGTGTCTCTGGGAGACAGCATCCTGCATGTCCCCATCCTCTCTGCCCTTGTTCTCTGGCCAGGTCACAGTCCCCAAATCCTCCCCAGGGAAAAGGGAGGCAGCTGGAAGGCAAGAGGCAATCTCACAGCAAAACCACATCTCTCCACCTTGCCAAGTCCCCTTGTTCCCCGGCCTGGTGTTCCGCAGCCCTTAGGAAGTGGAGCACAGCTTGCACAGGCTCAGAGGAAGAGTTCCTGTCCAAGAGGCAGGACGGATGGCATGGACGAGGAGGGTGGCAGGGCCTCTGCTGGGGACAGAGCTGCTCTTGAGAGCAGGGAGGGTGGGCAGGAGGCTTGGGGCTGGTCTCTGCTCAGAGCGCTGCTGAGCTCTCTGCATCCTGAGCCCAGGGAAGGAGCTGGGAGCTGCACTGGCCGTGCGGCAGGGCTGTAACGTGGGCGGTCTTCCTCCGAAGGCCAGGATGAGATCACCCATCCCCGAGGCATGTATTCCTGACCTCACCCTTCTCTGTCATTTGTTGGCCGCGGAGGGGTTATTATTTCCATCCCTGTCCTTTTGCAGTGACATTGCGATACCAGGATTGCAGCAGGAGCCTTCAAAGGGCCCGGTAGCGTCAGCAGGATTTTATCGGCTGGGTTTTAGGTTTGGGCAGGATTAATCTCCTCCTCCTAGTATGTGTTTTCCCAGTTCACATTCACCTACTCAGTGTTAAATGAAATAAACAGTAATGTCATTAAAATAATAAACCTAAATTAGATCCAGACATCCCTCGGTGGCTCAGGACTTGCTCTGTGTACTGGCATCAGCTCTGCCGGGCCCCCATCCCCAGATAGGAGGGTTAAAAAAACTGAAACAGAGGCTGAGTTCTGCACAGTGACTTAAATGTCAAGTGGTAAAGGGAGGAAATTCCCCGCAGCCTACTTCCCTCTGAACTCTCCATTCCCTGCCTCCAGCCACGCAGCAGCTTCCTGGCTACGACATGTTTCCTCATCCCACACCCCCGTCTCCGCTACAGGAATTGCTAAATACCAACTCATACAGGCACAAGGAGCTGCCTTGGGAGCACAGCCTGAGCTGGGGCTGGTTATGGCCAGCGATTTTAATTCAGGATGGTACTGGAGGGGTTCATGAGCCATGCTGACTGTAGCACTTCACTCAGAGCAAGAACTGCTCTGAGGTTCTCACTGCTTATTTGTGCTTAGCTAAAGGGAGCTTTGGTCTCTGCTGGGCTACTGAGACATGAAGAAAATTATCTGCCCAGCGTTACGCTGCGATTCCTATTAGGGATGGGGCTCTGCAGCTGAACTGAGCCACGCACCACGTGTGGAATTTTAGTTATGTTACTGGGAGAAATGAGCCAAGATCGCGGCCGGCAGTCATCAGTGGAGATACTCCAGAGATAAATATTCCCCACTGAGATGCTGGCCCAGACAGTTTTGCTGGCTGTACAGGGCTGGATTTCCAATCCTAAGCGTTTTGACAGCTCAGAGCGTGGCTGCAAGAGGACTGTGTCCATCACACATGGCTCCTGCTGACCTTTGTGATGTGAGGAGCAGTCTGCACCCGCTCAGTGTGGCAGCAGGGCTCCCCTCTTATCCCTGCTCTGGCTCAGGCTTCCTGAGGGCGCTGCTTGGACCATCGTGATGCTTGTATCATCTTCCTTGTGAAAAAGCAGAATCACATCTCCTCCTTTCAATGCGGGATGGAGGTAGTGCCACTTCTGGCTGCAGATCCCTGGATGAGGCCAACAGCAATGGCAGAAGCTGGTGTTAGTATCCCCAGCCTGTTACTTGCTTAGCCACTGTGGACCACTAGGCCTGTAGCCTAAAGACCAGGGTGTTTTCTTAATGAGATGCCAGCCTGATTTATGGGGCTTTCTGGCTGCATGCAGGTTATTTTTAAGGCAGAAGAGCTTTTAGACAGTTGCAAAGGGAAGAAATGCGGAATTTGATGGTCTATGATTGATTTCAGTGCCTCCTTTTCATAATAATGCTTCATTCCCTCTTTGCAGGATGAACAGAAGTGCATAGAAACGGTGGAACTGGAGAGTTATGACAAGTGCCAGGAGCTGCGTGCACTACTAAAAAGGAAAAATCGTTTCATTTTAATCCGCTCCCCGGGTAAGAAGGTAGGATTGCCTTTCTCATCAGCCTCGAGTCTGCTAACTCCAAAGTGAGTTCCAGCCAGCTGTGCCCAGAGCAGATGAAAAGCTCTGAGACTGAGCTTCTTGGCAGCTGGGAGAAATGACCTATAGTTGTGAGGGGTCTACAGTGTAAGAGGGAAAGTCACTGCCATGAATATTTCTTTCTTGTCATGGGGAGAGAGTCCTCCTGTGGCTCGACTTTTTCCTCTTGATTTTTTTTTTTCCTACCTTAGCATTTTCTTTCTTCCAGTACTCCCTAAGAAGTGGAGAATGATCATTCCCTATGGTTCCTCCATGCCCTCTGAGCATCTGTAGATGCTGCAGCTTTGCCCAAGTTCCAGTGAAATCAATAATTCCAATCCATGTATTGAGACAGTTCCTGGAGTTAGAACCATTGATCTGAGAAAATCTTGATCCAGAGCAAAGTTACTTGCAAGCAAACAGTTCCTAGGAGAAAAGATTTATTTTGCAGAATTTATGAAACCCTACATCTGTAGCTTCCTGCTCAGCATCTGGTTAGATCCAGAAGCTAAAAACCAGACTGGCATTGCAGAGACTGTACATCCATCTGAGCACTGGGTGTATGCAAGGACATCTTGCTTTACTTCATATCTATATTCATCATCACTGCACATCTTTGGATGTTCTCCTTAGCTCCTACTTGCATGCTATCCATCTTTATGGGCTAGAACTCTTCATTGTTGCTTTGGGGTATCATCTGTTGCCTTCTAAATTCAATATGATTATTTTGGCCTCAGATTTCTTACTAAATTTCCCCACGTAAATCTGAGAAGTTGTGAGGGACAAAACACATTCATTTCCATAAGAACATGAACAGGCAAAAATACTAACTTGCTGAATTCCCCCATCTCCATTTTGTTTAACTAAATGGAGATTGTTTAGTCCTTGTTGTCATTGTTGCTTATTCTTTCACTCCAGTCACTTAGTGTTTATTCATATAATAAGACTCTGGCTGAGTTAAGAGTACCATTGTGCTAAACTTCATTCAAAACAACAAAACAAGGACTTTTCTGCCCCAAAACCTTGGGCTAGTGAGCTCCAGCAGAGTGCTGGAGCCCAGAACATATTAGGAATGAATTCTTCCCTGCACAGATGGTGAAGCCCTGGCACAGGTTGCCCAGAGAAGCTGTGGCTGCCCCATCCCTGGAAGTGTCCAAGGCCAGGTTGGACAGGGCTTGGAGCAACCTGAGATAGTGGAAGGTGTCCCTGCCCATGGCAAGAGGGCTGGAACTAGATGTTTTTTGAGGTCTCTTTCAACCCAAATGATTCTAGGATTCTGTCATTCTAAGTGTACACATATTCCCCAGGAGGCCAATAATACCCTGTGTGCTCAAAGATGGGCAGCACAGTAGGTACAGGTATTATCTGTAAATATGTTACTGAGAGAGAATTGTGTAGCATATGTCTCTGCACTGCTCCATGAATCAATACAGGGTGTGAGACCTGCTCCTAAACCTTTCATTTCTTGCTCTGAGAAAAATATGCCCAAACTGTGCCCAAAAGAGTAACTTCATCCTTTTGGCATGCTGGCAAGTTGACAGCTACCCTGTTTTTCATGCCACTGATTCAATGGAGACCTAGATAGAGGCTACTTTTTATAAGGCTCTTTTGGTGAAAGGAAAGGCTTTTATAAATGAAAAGTTCCCTGTTTGTGGCTCCCCTCCCGGCCTTCTTTTGGCTGGGAATCTGGTGAGGGTGTTGACACACAACATACTTTGGCAGATGTTAGCACAGGCTTCAATTAGGAGGCCAACGTACACAAGTGTCCTTCTTCTGTTTTGAAATCGCAGCTGTGGCGATATATATCAGTTAAACATTTTCCATTTGGGAGGCTTGCTGCCATCCACAGTTTAAAATCATCCTGTGAGCCAGCTTGCCAAGCCCTGCCACATCTTGCTAGGGTTTGGTTTTTTTTTTCACCCTCTCTCCTGAGCATAATGCTGAGGAATGAGTTTGAGAGACTTAGGAACAAGCTAGGAAAGGCCACTTCTGTTTCAGTGCACAAATCTTGGAATACAGGGAGCCCAGTTTAGTTGTAGGGGAATCCCAGTTTAAATCTTGGATGGGATATTTTTGAGCAGAGATGAATCAGTTAAAACTACTCTGCAGCTGAAGTTGCACCTGAATAAATAAATTGTCCTGCTAAACACTGGTCGTTGATGAATGTACCAGATTCTGCTTGGCCTGTTCACAAGGATGACATTTTTGTTAAGCTGTGACAATATGAGCATGTCACACGCCTGCACTGGTATGGAACTGAAAGAAAGCACTGCCCCCTGAGCTTCAATTCTTCAGTGAACGAAGCTGGCAGTGTGCAAAAGCCCTGTTCTGCTTAGAAATCCCAAATGCTTCATTCCATCCACAGCAATTAAATGAAAACTTTTGGATGCAGAGAGCTGGGCTTCTAAGAAAGGGCAGCAGCCTTGGCCCGTAGACTTAAAAATGTACTACTCACAATGCAAAAAAGCAGTGTAAATGATGCTTGGTGTAAACTCTGAAAATTACCGAGATTGGCACAAGTCTGGTGTTCAGTGGATCTGAAAAGCTTCAGCTGCTGGGAAGTATTAATATTGGGAAGAGAGTGGTAGTAAGGAAAGAGTCCATCAGCAAGTCCTGCAGCTCCCCATGCATCCTCGCACCTGTGGTCAAGGATGGAAACTTCCATTGCTTATTTTTCCCTCCGTGAATTTTTGAGGTACCTGGAACTGCCTTCAGCAGGGGCCCAGCCTGGAAGCTGCAGGAGAATGCAGTGAGGCTTGGGGGAGTCTGCTCCTGGGGTCTGCCAGTCTGGCAGAGATGCTGCATTACTCCCAGCGATGATGTAGCTCTTGGTTCAGCTACAGAAAATCACCAGAATCCTCTGACAGTCGTACTGAAACATGGAATGTTTTGAGTTGAAAGGGACCTTGAAGACCACCTAGTTCCATCCTGCCTGTCATAGGCAGGGAGTCCCTTGTCTTCTCCTTTCCCCTTCATCATATAACCTGACAAAGTCATGTAGAAGGCGGCAAGAAATTACCTCCTATCTGGCAGATAGATTCTGCTGCACTCATGGTACATTAAGATGTTACTGACCCAGCTCTGCTGCAGCTTCTGCTGGAGGTGACCACCCTGTACCAAAAGTCATTAGAAGGGAACACCTCCCCCCTAGCAGTACACAGGCAATTCACAGCCCCACCAGGCTTTGCACTGAAACAGATAAGGACCAAGCACAGGTTTGTGTCACCTACCTCTGCAGCAGATCTGCAGAATTGCTCAGCAAAGAAGTGTTGGTAACAGTCTTAAACTGCAGCTACACAGCTCTCCAGAGCTTGTCTGTTAAATCACTTAGCACAGGTACAACAGACTGACCCCAGGAACACTTCTCTTTCCTGGAAAGCAGGCTCAGCATTGCCATCAGACTGCCAGTGCTGGAGAAGACTGATGTCTCAGGGAGGGCAAGGAGCAGTGAGGGAGCCAGTGCTGCTGCTGTCACAGACAGTGATCCGTGTGGGAGCTCTTGTTGCCTGACATCTCGGCAGTGATTCAGCAGGAGCCGACGGGCTGTGCTGCGCTCTGAGTAACTGTCAGTAAATTGCGTAGCCTGCATTCATGGCTTACAATGGTCACTAGGTTTGGCCATGACAGCTTTTCCTGGCACACCAGCCTGTTGTTTATGGCATGACTCAGTCTCAGCTGGCTTAGCAAGAAGGAGTGCAAATGTGTTACCCTGCCCGCTGCCCTCTCATATTGGTGTCAATGACTCTCTGCCTTAAATTCCTGCTGGACAGCAGATCCTGCTTAGTGTTTTGTAGGAAATACCCATCTTTAGATGCATCTGCTGGTATCTGTAAATATTCAAATGAGGAAAGATACAGTCAAGAGAAATTTATTTGTTCCTTGTTGAGAGCTTGGGAGTCTCAGGCTACTAGACAGAGTCCCAGTGACAGGCAGGACTGAGATCAGCTTCTCCTCTGCAGCTTCCTGCTTTACAGAGAGCTCCCATCTCTTTTGGGTGAGCTTCCTCTCCCCAGTGCCTTGGCCGAGGACAGGACCCACAGGTGCATGAAGACAGTAAAGAGGCTGTGGCTGGCAGCAGCCTGACTCTGCCTTGGTGTCTGTGGGTGTGTTATAAAAAGCAGAGAAAAAAATTCTAAGATACCTGGGCACTGGGAGGAACCTGCCCCTCTGTGTCACAGCCCCAGCGAGCTGTGCAAGCAGGAAGCAGGGCTGCAGCAACATGAGGCTGGCACTGCCCACGCTGCCCCGTGGATCCCACTGTGCTGCTCATCCTCCCTCACCCAAGCTCCCTTCTGTTGCTACCATGAATCCCTTTCTCTCACTATCCACTGGATCTGCATTTGATGGCAAAGGGTTGCATGCCAGAGGGACATCTCAGCTTCTCATTAACGAGGAACCACGCCCCCGAGGTTCACTCTGCTGTGCCACAGAGTTGCTGACACCAGTGCTTAGTCACAGTCTGGGAGGCTTTATTTGGAATGAGGCACAGAAAGTGGCATTGGAAGAGGAAGCTTGAAGTGAGGCAGGAATCCTTCCTCTGAACAACATGTACAGAGATTTCTAAACCCTGGTGCAGGCTGCCAGGTCTTTGCCAGGCAGTGCAGCAGCTCAACTGCTCACAAGTAGAGCTTTCTCATAAGCTTTTATAATCACAAAGCTTTGGGGCAAAATCGTTTCCAAACAAGAAAAGTTTTTAAGCACACACAAAACCAGGCCAGCTCGGACTAAAACAAAATCTGGCCGTCGCTCTGTTTTGGAGCCTTGCCTTTCCTTACTTTCCCTGGTTTGGAGTGGCCCTTCTGCATCCCAGACAAAGGGCTCTTTTTCCAGAGGGCTGTGGGTCAGGCCCTAACCTGCCCTCTGAGCTCTCAGGAAGGCATGTGGTCCCGTCACCTTACTTGCAAACTGATCGAATAAAGAATCTTTCCCCAAATTACTCCTTAACTCCCTGCTTGCCAAGCTGGTTGTGAGTGTCTGGCACTTGGCAGCTGTGACGTAAATCCGTGGCATTGACACGAGAAGCAAATACAGAAAGGAAGAACAGTTGGTTTCTGACAGCAAGAGTGGGTGTAAGGAGATCAGGCTTTAGTTCTGCACAATTTCTGATGGTCCCTTCAGAAGTTGCTGAGACCCAGAACAGTTGCTGCTTTGTTGTGCCATGAACAGGGAGCTTCTAAGAGCACTCGGCTGTCAGTCACCATTAGCTTTGTCCCCCTCATTTAATATAGTCCCTGTTTTATATAGACACTGCTGTGATTTTGGAATGTGGGGCCTCGTTTACAAAAAGGCTGAGGCTACAACCACTCTTGAAGGCAATGAGAAAGTGCAGAGTACCTACAGGATGTTAAATACCCTCAAAAAGCTGTGACAGGCAAAACCCCCCATGAGGCTGTGTTTTGAACAAGCTTCTCTGTAGCTCATCTCCACCTGTAAGAGATGGATAATTTCAGTTGGTCTGAAAAGGAATTTGTGAAACCTCCCCAGATATTGTAGTGATAAGCAGGAAAGAAAAAAAGACTGTCAGGGGAATCAGTAATTCTGTTTTCAGGGCAGGGCTGGAGCAGAGTGAAATCAATAAGACATATTGACCCAGGAGGATAAAACACATGATGGAATAACTCAGTAGGAAGTGCCACCCTGTTGTTAGGGATGGTGCTAGGAGGAACACACACAGCAGGCTGACATCCTTACAGCACAGAAACACTGGGAGTGTCTAACTTTTAAGCACTTCATTTTGCAATGCTGCTGATTTCCTTTAGCACAGGGGTATTCCTGTGTGCCTGTGGAGTGTGGATTGGGGCACCACATGGAGCTTTTTGGATCCCAGCTAGTCTGCTGTGGAGCCACCTGTAAAGTGAAGATGATATTTCTCTCACCTGAAGTGCACTCTGGGGTAAAGCTACATAGTACTGGTGTAGTGCTCAGAGAAAACAGCAGTGAAGTAAATAACACCCTGCCTATTGCCACTGCTGTGGGCAAGAAGAGATTTGAAACACAGAGCAAAGCCATGGGGCTGTCCTGGAGGAAGGGAAGAGCTGGCTGGCTGGAGGACAGGCCATACAATCACCCATCCTCCCTCCTTATTTGTGACCCATACTTCTTGCCAGTTCCCTCTTATATGGCCAGCTGTCCACATCTTAGGACAGCTCTTCAGACCCCAGAAAGTGCCTGTCTACGGTGTTCACTGCTGGATTTCATTTGCAAACAGAAAAAGATATGGTGAATTTCTGCACATACACTGCTCTTATGCCTCATCATGTCTGTGCCCAGCTGGGTCAGGGTTAGAGCAGCCAATGTCAGTGCACTGTGATACACATTCCTGTATCAGTTCTGTTCTGCACAGCCACAGGAACAGGGAAGCAGGCAGAGCCCACTGCATGCAGCCTTCCCGTTCCTTGTATTCTGGGGAAGTGGGAGATAAAGTATTTTACTTCATCTGAACCATCCAGTATGACTTGGACTTTCAGTCTGACTCTGTGCAGTGTGACTATTTGCTGTACAACTCACTGATGCTCCAAGAGCTATTCCAGGTGTTTAGCAGAAGAAAGAAACTTATTTTTTACTACTTTAGTAGTTACCAAAATAAAACTACAACAAAAAGCTGTCCAGCATAACAAAATCCTGTTCATGGGAGCTATGCCAAAGCACAAAGGAATCTGTAGTTTAAACACAGGCTAGAACTGGATGTTATACAGAAACTGAAGTGGTTCAGAGGTACCTCTGGTCCCTGACAAGGAATGCTCCAGCAAAAATTCTCTCTCTGCTCTTGCAGGTTCATGATATCAAATTTCAAGCTCCAACTCTGGAAGAAAAGGAATCGTGGATAAAAGCTCTTAATGAAGGGATCAATAGAGGCAAAAACAAAGTATTTGATGAGGTAAGAGAAACAGTTTTCAAACTCCTGTGTTTCTCTGTCTGTTCTCATCCATTGCTCGTTAAGCTAAAAGCAGAACTTGCCTGAATCCCTGTTCTCCCCATCCTTCCTGCTTGCCAGCCATGGTCCAAGGAAAGAGAAAGATGGTGTGCAAAGTAGGGCAGGTTCCTTCCCTTTAGAGCTTGGGATCAGAGGATTTCTGGGAGTCCCCCTCTCCCAATGGAAGTGGCTGGTGTAGAGAAGCAGCTGCAATGCTGAGCTGTGTAGAGCTGGGATGCAGACTGGAGGGACCCATCTCCCCCATATTGCCATGATCCTCAGCACCAAGTAGCCTGGAAATGGAGGTACTTGGTTAGGATATAGCCCAGTCTTCAGGACTGGAAAAGTCTGAAGTGACTCACTCCACCAGCTATTCCACCTGCAGTCTGGAGAGAAGTCTGGTGGAAAGTTACTCCGTGGCCCTGGCCAAACCTGCCTGCCTCTCAGCTGGCCCCAGCACACCTGCACTTACAAATTCTCCTCCCATCCTGCTGCACAGAGGGGAGGATGAAAATTGCACAACCTAGAGCCTGTTTAACCTTGCCCTGCTCCCTCTTAGTTTGTAAATCAACCCTGAGCTAAACCAAAGGAGCAGCATCTCTTCTGCAGTTCTTTCAGTAACTGAAAGGAAGTTAACAAAACCACCACCACCACCCTGGGAATGACACAAGAAAAAAATAGCAGGGTAAGGAGGGACAAAGCAATCAACAAGTTCTGTTTAGCAAAGGAAACCAAAGCAATGAGTAAAAGTTTTGAGAAAAGGGCTAACTAGTGTAGATACAGTTCTAGAGGTGTAAACTCTGAGAGGCTGGGCCTTGCTTTTATTCAGCAGAGGGGAAAAGCCCTGTGGGTACAGTGGGCAGTGAACTCTGCACACCCTTCAGCAGCACAGCAAGGTGAGATCACAGATCACATCCCTGCCCTGTGATGTGGGGTTATCCTCCTTACAGAGGGAGCCAGCCTCTAATTCTCATTCATTCCAGTAAGGATCAAACCTCAGATTTAAAGTGTTTCCACACAGGCCAGGCACAGGCTAATGGGTCAAGCCCTCAGCTGGCTTGGATTATCTGTTCTCCCCTGAAGGAGCTGTAAAAACCACTCTACCACACCAGCCATTCTTCTCTTTAAATCCCTATTTCACCCTCACCAGCTTTCCTTTTGTACAAACTTGTGGTACTAAGGACACACAGATGTTTCAGTGTTCCTGGTCACTGGTGCTGCCCCTCCTTGTGGAGCAGACTCCAGCCCTTGGCCATCCAGTGTGGGTGGATGGTCTTAGAGCCAGCACAGAGAAATACCTGTCAGGGTACTGGGACCTCCCTCCTTAGGAGCGTGAGGCAGTGGATTTCTCATCTGATTGCAGGAAATAAATTTGTTAATTCAGCTGGAGCTGCAGTTAATCCAGGTCACTGCTCACACCTTCTCTGCAGCATCCTGCAGTCATTAGAGCTGTGGAAAGGAAGGGCTGTAACAAAGTGCTGCTGATACAGTTCACAGTCGGGTCACGGTTATTAATGAGCTTTCACCTCTAAGATGGAAACAGCAGTTTTGGTGCTGTGTTCTGCCACATGCAGGAGCTGGTCCAAGCACAGGGTGCAGTGAGGACAAAGCTCCTTGTGTCCTTTTTCCCCTGTCTCTTAGGTGGAGAGAAGTTTAGCCATTGCAAACCTCTGAGACCTTAAATATCCATCAGATACGTGCAGGGCTTTGCAGGCAGGCTGTAACTGAGCTCTGAGGTAAAGACTAGTGGTGAAATATTCTCCAAATCTTAAACATTTCATGTGTGACAGTGACAACTTTATAGACATATCTTGAGAAATTAATGACCCTCTTCCTTTCTTGTTTCCCTTTTCTTCCCCTGTTAAAGGTGAAAGTAGATGAGAGCCTTTCCTTGGACCATGTGACTCGGGACAGGGTGAAGGTGTCCCACGGACGTCGGCCACCCACGAGAAGTCACCTGAAGGAGGTAAGTGCACCCTGTTGGAGTGAGCCATGCCACCAGCTGGCATCACCCAGAGCTGCTCCTTCCACTCAGGTACCAAACCCCAGGGGAAACCCCAGGGATGGACAGCCCAGAGAAGGCTGACAGGGGAAACAACTTGCTGCAGGAAAGACTGTGCCAGCAGCTCTCTAATGAAGCTCCAGGTTCCCATAGATCTCTGTCTGCTGCAGCATGTTACCATATATTTAGCTTTTCATAACTCATAAGCTGCTTCACCATCTGGTCAGAGCCATTAGAGTTTCATTTTCATCAGACCAAAGCTCTTATATCTATTCTCAAAGATGTGATAGTTTTGAAGGCACAGTGGTCTAAAGGTAGAGTAACTGCATGGTCCACGGGGGGAAGCTGTATTTTTATTAAGCTAACGGGAGAAAGCAGATGAGCTTTCAACCTTACAAGCCCTTCCCTAGGTCTGAAACAGAATACATTATTATCCCAGGCAGTTTTATAGACTAACCTGTCTACTTTTAACTGATTTTCTGGGTCTGTCACTTAAAAAAAAAAAAAAAGAAACACAAACCTGCATTTCATTTCCAGGGGAGAGGTTCTTACTAATGTTTGATTCCTGTGATTTATGAAAAAATTTCCATAGACAGATTGATATTTTAGCAGAGCATTAATCTCAAGCAAGGAAGGTTTTTAAATCAAACCTTCTTTCTTCAGACTTTCAACGCTCTGACTTATGTGCCTGCACAACACTCCGATGACCCTTGTGCAGAAAATGAGACTTTTTACTTTGCATAGAAATGGAGGGAGAGTGTCTCTCCCAGAGAAATGCATGAGAATGAATCATAAGATTCCCACCCTCCAGAAAACCGCAGAGGAAAACATGACAAAAGTCACAGCAACAATGAAGAGTGGGTTCTGTTGCCTAATACGGGTTCAGTAAGGTGGAGAACCCTTCCCTAGGCACTAAAAATATCTCTCTTCCCTGCTCAGATCACTATTTTCACAAAATACCTCTGAGGGTAATACCTCTAAGACTTCTCACACTCAGCCAAAATCAGGGGAAACTGGCTTACAAAATTAGCAGCAAGAATGAGGGGATAGAGCCTGCAGAAATATGTGTATCATGGCTGCTGGCTGCAGATTCATGAAAGAAATGTCATGAACATGGATTTTCAGTGTTAAAAGCAGGCCAGGTGAGGATGGGTCAGGACCAAACCTCCAGGATGCAGCTTGCCTCCGTCTCTCTGATGGGCTGGAAAGGCAAAGAGAGGCTTTAACTAAACTCTCTGCACTGCAGGAGCCTGGCCATGAATGCAGCTAGGCCTTCATGTGGTTTTGGGTTCCCTCACACAGCACACAGGAACTGTCACCACGGTTCTTCCTGTGGGCCACTGAGCTTATATATTGCAATGTCTTTACTAAGTCCATCCTTTTTTGGAAAACCTCCCTACTAGTGAGATTTGCACAGAGCCTGTGGTCTGAGGGAGGTTCAACCAGCTGAGGCTTGGCCCTGGTCAGGCTGGGATGACATTGGGTTAGAGGAAGCAAGCAGAAGGCAACAGGATTACAATCCCTGGCCAAGCAATCTAAAGATCAACTTGTTTTATGCCAAGCTCAAAAGCAGAAAAGTGAGCCTTGGGGAGGCACACTGTAAGTGCAAGGGGTAGAGGGATCCCACTACCACAGGACAAAGAATAAAAAGGCAGAGCGTAATGCTAGTGCCCTCAGGAAACCCAAGAAATTAGATTATTGTGGAACAGACTTTAAGATGTTCTTTTCAAAGGAAGTACTAAAATAAGTTCTGTGCTTTTCTTAGAATCGAGGGCTGCTTTGTGTTGGGAGGGACCTGAAAAATCATCTGAGAGGGCAAAGACTAGACTAGACCAGGTTTCTCAGAGCCCCTTCCAGCCTGGCCTTGACTACTCCAGGGATGAGGAGTTCACAGCCTTTCTGGGTAACCTATGCCAGGGCCTAACCACCCTTATAGTGAAGAATTTCTTCTGAATATCTAATCTAAACCTGTCCTCTTTCAGCCTAAGGCCATTCCCCCTTGTCCTGTCACTCCATGGCCTTGAGAAAAGTCCTCTCCAGCTCTCTTGGAAGCCCCCTTCAGGCACTGGAAGGGGCTGTAAGGTCTCCCTGAAGCCTTCTCTTCTCCTGGCTGCACAGCCCAACTCTCTCAGTTTGAAGCAGCAACCCCTTGCTTGCCATGCTGGTTGTGAGGATTTTGCACTTGAAGTTAAAGTGACACAGAGAATCATCCAACACATGATCTATCTAATGATAGATATTGAAAACTTTCTCTCTTCTTTTTCAGGCTGCCAAGTGTACATCAGATGGTATTCTGCGACTAGATCTGGATATAGTAGACAATGGACCACCAACCTTTGATTCCACTGTCAATGAAAGTGACAATGAACCACCTCAAAAAGAAACTCCAAAGCCTCCTATGCCACCTATAAAACCCACTGGCACAAAAGAAGACAAGGAGGCAGAGAACAATGTTCCTAACCAGGAACATAAAAAACCTCTGTCTCCTCCACTGCCTCCAGATAAGAAGCTTAAGGAAGCCATCACATCAAAGGACAGTGTAAATGCCCAGGAAGAGGACTCTGTAAGTCCAGAGGAGAATGTGGAAGAATCCCAAGCACCAAGTGAGGAGAACAAGGACCTTGTTGAGGTCAGCAACAGGGTTATATCAAAAGCTCCAATTCCACTTCCTAAGAGTGTGCCAGACAAGCTAAAAGTAGCTTGGGACCAGCCAACCATTGAACCTAAAAAGACAGAAGATTTGGAATCATCAGGAGGTGATGGCAAAGACAACCTGACTGAGATTGCTGCTGCAGATATTTCAAAGCCGCCTGTTCCTCCTAAGGTGTCGCCAGAGAAAATGCTTGCCACAGAGAATTCCAGCCATGGTGACCTGGAAGCTGGGGGCCGTGATGAGCAGGAATCTGGCAGCTCCAAGCCCCCAGTGAACGGGATCACAGCCAGCGAGGTGGCAGAGTTCACATCCCCGACAGCTGAAACAGAAGAAGGAAATGGGAGGACCGCAGCTGAGAAGGAACAGCAAACTTCAGCAGAGGAGACAGAGACTTCCTTAGCTACAGAAACAGACCATGAGAGTGTAAAAGCAGCTATTGAGAAGAAAGATTCTACAGAAGACACTTCAGGTCTCAAACTTCGCTGTTCTTCTCTGGGAGACTTGCTCTCTGATTCCAAAAATAAACGGAGAGCACTTCCAGGCCAAGGTTTCCCAAAGGATTCCCATCAATGCTTAGCTAAAATGGAGGAGAAAGTTGCTAATGAAAGGGAAAAAGCAGAAAAGCTCCTGCAGAAGGTTTTGCGTGAAGGGTTGGAACAGGCTCAGGAGGGGAATGGACCCCCAGTGATGGCAGAGACATTGCTCAATGAGGCAGTAGAACAGCTTCGGCAAGCTTCACAAGTTTTGCAAGAAATTAAAGGTCTTGGAGAACTGAAAAAAGAAGGAACACAGAAACAGAAAGAAAAGCAAAAGGATCTAGTGACTCTTTATAGGAGAAGTGCTCCCTGACACACTCTGCAGAGACTTCTTTCCCAAAATCAAAGCTAAACATTTTGCATTTATGATTTGTACCATTGCTAGGCCAGTGTTTAAAGATGGTGTTTTGCTGTGCACACCATCATTGTCACCACATGTTTGTGGGACACAATTGAGCTTTCAGTTATAGCATCTTTCTTTCTTCATGTTGTACATACCAGTCTGGTTCTAATCCTCTTAGCACAGCAGAAGGTTACAGGACAGTGAACAGTTTCAAAAATGTGAATGCTCTTTAAGAATTCTGTCCAAAGTCCTTTCAATGGGTCAGGCCTTAAAAATTACTGGTAATCAGACCAAGCCAGATTTTTTGAAAGGAGCAGAATGGCTATTCTAGCAAAAGCCCCTGTCTCTCTGTATTTACACACAAGCAAATACCAGATTAAACTGGCACCTATCTGGTTTTCCCAGTTAAATCATTTAAGGATAAATGTAGTCAGTGTTTGTTCATTTGCTGGCACAGTTTCCCAGACCACCTGGCCCAGTGACATCTAGGAATGTAAAGATAAATGGTTTAATCTTCTCCAAAGACACTCATAAAACCACATCCACAGTTCAAAAGTGACCTCACACAGAGGCAACCCAAACTGGCCAATTCCTGACTCCAAGTAGTGTTCCTGATGTGGAGCAGCTGTATGAAGGCACTTTTGAGGCTGGCTCTGCAGCACTTTAGGTGTGCTAAGCACTGTGTGAGTGAACCCAAGTCTCAAAGCATCATTGCCAGGCAAGTATTGATTGTTCCTCTTTCATTAGTAGGGAAACTGAGATTGCACTTGGCCTGTGAAAGTGTCTTCTACCAGGACAACACATTTATTATTGAGGACCATACCTGTCTGATAACTCTGAATCCCCTCAACATTGTTAGGAGCAAATAGTCAGGCATTTGGAGAACTTGTGTCCAGGAGATCCCCAGGGGCTTCCTAGGAGAGCTGTCACCAAGAAGCTTTGGGGATGTGTGTTCCCTTAGTGTTGTCTTGGGATGTAACTGACAGGAGCAGGCACATCAGGCAGTGGGTCTGGATGAGATCCCCCTTCCCACTGAACATATCTGCTGTGTCCTGGCCCACCTGAGAGCCATGGTTTGGCCCAAATCTCTCTAATTGACACACATGGAGGGAAAGGCATTTTGCACACAAAACTTTGGGGCTGGTCCCAATGGCTTAAATATATGAAAATAAAAATGCATTGCTACAGAAGGCTCTGAGGAAGGCATTGCAGAAGGCTCCAGCACAATTCCCTCAGCCTCCCCTGTCCACCACAGTTCCTGTGGTCTTCAGTGATTACAGCAGTGGCAGAATCATGTCTTTGCACAGCTACTGTACAGGCCCATTCCTGAGCTGGGTCCTCTCCCCTGGTCTCTGTAGTTGCTTTGAGGAGAATTGTGTGACAGCTCAGAGGGCTTCTCCTTGGCTTGAGACAGACTCTGGAAACATGGAAAGTAGCAATCTCCCCAGTCTGGTTTTAAGGAGTGATACGCTGCCTAAACCCTTTTCTCTCATTTGTTCTTAGCTCATCCATTTCTTTTTCTCCCAATTTCCCAGGTCCCACAAGTCTGCAGGGGGCTGCAAACACCACCTGCAGCAGCAGTAAAGTTTCATCTGAGCCTCCTCTAAGGCTGGGCATAGGTACTTCAGGTCTGAGCACAGAAAGGTTGGCTTTGGGCTTCCACATACCCTGGTTTCTACCACCTGGAGCCAGCAAGACAGTGACCATAATTGATGCTTCTGCCTCTTTTGATTAAACCAGCCTTGGATTTGGTAGTGAGACCCCCTCTCAAGACAGCCATAGATGTTGTATGAGAGTTCACTTGTTACTCTGTCTCATGGAAAGGTCCTCATGGTCAAACACTTGGGGCTCAGGTGCCAAAGAGCTTTGCTTTGAGACAAGAAGTTTCCAATGTCCTAAGCCCATCCTGAGGCTCACAGCTTGAAGCAAACTCTGGACCCATGCCATTTGCTGCTGTGGGTTCAATGTGAACTATGGGTCATATTCACCTTTCCAGACACACTTAGGACAAGGGCTAAGAACACAGACAATATTCAGTGCCTATCTGCTATCTAAATGTATTTTTCTGCATGTGCACTTTTGTTTACCGAACACTGTGTGGTATGAATGTGAGCTGTCAGAACCTGGTGTGCACTGGAAGTCGAGGAACATCAGCTCCAGAGAGCAGGCAGGCTTTTGCAAGATGCATTTCTTTAACAATAGATGGGGGGAAAACCAGTTTACACTAACAGGAGTATACACAAACCAGGGCAAACTCTGGGTACAGGTTCATATCCCAAAGCTGAAGCAAATCCTAAACTTCAGGACAGGCAAATCAGAGCCTGGCACTGAAATCCAGAATGACAACAGCTTATGGGGTAGCTCAATCCCCTGATTTACACACAAATACTTTTGCTCTCCCCCGTGTTTTCTTGTGGTGGTGTGTTCTGTGGATACTCATCTGGCAAAGCGCTGGTGGAAATACCCAGACATCCCTCTCTGTTACAGCCAAACCTGCAGGATGTGCTTATATTTACTGTATATTTTTATATTATACTCAGTATTCTTATGAATAAATGTCTGACGTTTTACTGAATAGCCATCAGTAGGAATCTTAACAGATAAATACCCTCCACCTGTTAGGAAATGGGCAAATTAAATCATTTTACAACCTACAGCTAATTACTGTATATGCTGTACTAACAGATCTTACTGGATTTTTATTATGCCTTGTAAAAAGGCATAACTTAAGTGGAATCTCTGTATCACCCAGTGATTTTAATGCTACAAATGCTATGTTAGAGACTCTTGGTTTTAACTATTTTTTCTAATAGGTTCAGCAGTTTCATCCTAAAACACCCAGCCTTCTATGACAACTCCCATCTTCATCCTGCCACCATGCACTTTTTTTTTTTAATCTTCCTTTAAACATGCATTTAAACTTGCATCTAATTCCTGGCTGCACTAAGGCTGGGGGGTTTTGTGCCTGGAAAGAAACCCTCTGGGCTTGGAGTGCTGGAGTGTGAGTCTGTGTTTTGGGCTGTGCCACCAGTTTACATGTGTCAGGAAGGAAGTGAGTTTGCAAGTGAGCAAGTGTGGATGACGATCTGAAAAGCAGCTGCTGCAGCCCGTGGAAAGGCAGCACCTTCCTGCTTGTAAAGAGCTTTGAGATTTGGCAATAAAACCTCCTTTTAAAAATCTGCTGTTTCAGAGTCATTTTGTCCTAAAGCGGAGCAAGGAAGCGCCACCAGAAGCAGCACATTAAGGCTTTGCTCTGGAGAAGGGAACGCTGCACAGGCTGTGGTCAGGCTCAGGTGGGCTTGGTGCTGTGCTAACCACAAGACAGGAGGAAGGAGAAACGCTGGGGGCTGCAGCTGGCACAGAGCTGGAGCTGCTGCTGTGCACAGGGCAGTTCCTGGCTCATCCCTGCCTGCCAGCTTGGCTGCCCTGGCAAGAAAGCATGGCCAAGGCCAGGATTTCCTTCTGGAAAGCAGTGGGAAGCATCACCTCACCAAGTGCAGGCTCCAGCAGAGCTGGCTGGGCTGCTCTTGACACCTTCATGTGGACTTGCTGGTGTCTACAGAATGTGGAGCCCACTCAGCACTCGTTCCCTTAGTGGTAAGCAACACCAGAGCCTTGTTCCTCTGCCCAGATACCAGGAAGCTGCAGCAAGAGAAGGGGGTGGTATCACAGTGACTGCTTCCCTTCTGCAATAACAGGTCAGAAATTGGTCAAAAGTAGCTGAGAAGTAGGTTCAAAAGTTATGAGGAAGCAGGGAAAAGAGTGCAAGTGTACATGCCATCCTGTTGCACAATAGGAACATTCATTTGGGTAAAAAATTGTAACCCCTTGTTGGGAAGGAGGCTGTTCCTCAAAGGAACCTCCAAAACACAGGGTGATTTCTACAGATATTTCTCCTCTCATTAAATAAGCACACATCACATTTTGGCCTGAAATTGGTGTTGATAAGGAAGGGAAATCTCTAGCGCTATGTGAAACAATAAAAAATGTTTAAAAAATGCAAAAGAAAACATATATAGTATTGGCATATGAATAATTTGCCTGACTTGCTCTTAATTCAATGGATAGTTATGGTTTACTGTTTCAAAGAGACTGTCTTGTGCAATAGACTCTAAAATAGACAATGCCAGTCCTAGATTCCTTACTGTGATCCTACAGAACTCAATAATTTGCAACTGAAAAGGAGCAGAAAGATCTCTTCCAGTCCCAGGGGGGCAAAAGATTTACTACAGCCTGAGCTAGCCTACACTTATGACTAATTATCCTTGCTATTAAAAATTGTGTGTTTTATTTTAAACATGAGTCATCAAGAGTGAAGCTCTCCAACATTTCCCCTTTCCAGTTTAAGAGTCAGAAAATTCATAGAAAAGAAAGGTGCCTCCAGTGTTTAGAGAATGGAGATTGCTGTTTTGTTATGCTGTGAGATTTTCACACACTTCAAGAAGCCAGTGCTTAATTTATTCTAGGAAACTTAGTCACTGTGTTCTAGAGCCTTACCTCACAGCTAAAAGCCACCATATTCCTGTGATAACCACTGGTAGGTGATGTTACAAAACATTATCAGACTCAGGGAATGACAAACCTCACAAGGCTGTTCAGGTCTTTAACCCTGGCTTCCCTCTCACTGAGGGAATGATGATAAATGTGGGGCCCCTGCAGACCCTGCCCACACCTCCACAGCCTGGCCTGCTCTCCTAAAATGGATCCTCTTCTTCTGCTCCACATTTTAGTTCTTGTCTTTCCTGACTTTTCCATCTCATGCCCCTTCTCTGCCAGAACAACTGAGTTCTAGAAATTTCAAAACTGTGTTGACAGAAACTTTCCAAAAGTTTAAGTTGTGCTGCTGCCAAGAAAATCCTTACTCCCACCGTCATCAGATTCACAATCTAGTTTCTACATCCCCTGCATCTACAATCCCCATTTTTACATCTCCTATTTCCACCCCATGCCATGAAGGATGTTTGTGCTTCAGAACATGGGCATTCTTAAAATGAATTTTAAAATTACTGGCCCAAAATAAATTAATTAAAGGCATCAAAATGTTCAAAGATAGAACTACCTCTCTTGGTGGTTCTTTTATAGTGTCTTCTGGTACAAAGACCTAAAGGTGTTTTGTAGCCATGAATTAATTTTGCCTTGTGGTGCACCCAGGAGAGATGACAGAACCTCTCACCCTGCAGAATGAAGGCAAAGGCACAGAGCATTGAAGAGGTGGGCTCCAAATCCATTTTCCTGCAGCAGATACTTTTATTTTCAGTTGGTGAACCTGTGACATTTTGCAATAAACACTGAATAACCAGAATATCAGATGACCACATGAAGTGCCTCTAAAAACAGAAAAAACAAACAAACAAAAAAAGCCAATTCTGAGAACTTATCCTTTGATGACTTTTCTGACCCTTAGCAGGGATTGGGATGGACTTCCAAATCCTGCTTGTTTTGGACAGTATGATAGTTAAAGAACTTGTATTCCCAGCCCATAAATGGGTAAATCATGCAATGAAAATACTGTATATATCTATTATATCTAAGAGATTGTTCATTTAAAACAAGAAATAAGAACTTGAAATATTTTGGAGATGTTCTAGGGAAAAAGATAAAGCCATGTGGAGCAGAGACTATCAGGAGAAGAGGTCAGAGGCAGGAAGAGGGCAAGACATGGGAATGCAATGCCAAGTACTAGCTGTCATTCATGGGTAAGGATATGACATTTATGCAATGCAAACAGATTCCAACTCTCCTTCCCCACAGGACTACACAGCAGGGCATATACAGAAATTAGGATATTTGAATGCTGATAACTGACTTTCCTTTACCCTTTATTGAAACATTTAATTCCCTCTTGGTCTCTAAATAGTTTCAAATGCATGCAAAGTTCTTAACTGTATTAATATTTTTTCTTTTCCTTTCCACAAAAACTCTAGTTTTGGAGGAAAGATATTTTTTCCTTCCAGGGAAATGTGCTTTGCACAGAAAGAAATGTTTTTTAGAGGACAAATCCTAATCTGTTTTAGATACAAGTTATCTAGCACACCACCACACACTGGGATATTTATCACTGAAACTGATAAAACATGAGAAGATCTCCAAAAGTCCAACAGATATGCAAGCCAGCATGACTAACTGGGTAAGGATCTGTGCAAACAAAACTGCAAGTTCCTCAGCTATTTCATTTGCAACGAGTGAGTTTTGAAATGCTGGCAAAGTCTTCTGGGTTTGTTTAGACCACATCACCATGACAGCACAGCACTGCCCAGTTCTTCATGTATTGTACAGCTTTGCAAGAGACAGTGGTGAGAGGAAGCTCAAAGAGAAAAACATGGCCAGATGTCATATGGGAGATCACAGGAGATATTCTAGCCTGTGGATAACCTTTCTGTCCAACCACAGAGCTTTCGAGGGGCTCTTTCTCTGGAGCAACACTGAATTTTCAACAGCATGGGTTGAATTTCCTGAGCCAGGCAAAAATATTCCACTTGTTTTCCATGGCCAAGAGCTAATGAACTTGTGAAAGGTCAGCAGTGCAAACAACAGTCATGTATTCAAAAGGCAGGACTGCTCTCAGCTTAGCCACACTTCTGCTCTTCCATCCAGGTGGGTTCAAAACCACCCACCTTCAAGGGTGATATCGGGGCCTCATGGGAGATCCTGGTGAGAAATTTTGTAGCAAAACATTTTCAGGTCAAAACAGCAATGCAAGGCTGTTATCAGAGGACTGCAGATATGGAAAGGTGTGCTGGTTTAAAAAACTGTACAAAAAATAATTTTGAGAACTTGATATTTCAAAAGGTGACAGTTTTGCTCTGCAGCTCAAAAACATGATTTCAACATTCGGTTTACAATTTCTTAAGTAACTAACCCAAGCATTTTTTAAAATATGAAATTACATATTTTGATGGAGCTCATGTGATTGCTTCTTTTCTCACAAAAGTTTTAAAATTTCTAAAATGTTTTCCTCGCTCTAGATAAAGGGAAGAAAATTTAAGCCCTTGGGAAAGCTGAGAAGATCTGAAAGCTTTTTCAGTCCGATCTAGGCAAATTAGGATTTCTGTCCATTTAATTCAAAATGAGGCACAAGGTTCCAGCCTGGCTCCTCTGATCCTCAAAGTGGCATTGTTTTATTCTCAGATGATCCAGTCAGGTCACGAGCTGTGGTCCATTTATTTTGTCTCAAGACAAAAGTAGCTGCACAGGTGCAGGGTTGTTTTTTTAAATGAGAGAAAATGCCCACACCATCCCAGTAAATTTGCAGACATCAAAAGGAATCCCTAGAACGTCTATAAGGAGTCTGGTCCCATTCCTGGAACAAGTTTGCATTCAAGAATGTAATGTTCTTCTAGTAAGCTGCTTGTATGGAATTAACGTATTTTCAGCACTAAACACAAGAGATGTAAATTTGGGGGCTCGCAGCCAAGGCCACCACTCCTATAGAACACAAAGAGCACAGGCTCTTCTGTACAGCTCCTGTTCTGCTCCTGGAGACAGAGGGCAACATCCACAGCAGCCCCATCCTGGTTAGACATCCTTCCTGTGGACTGTGAGACATGTCAGCGGAATAGAAGGAATTTTTCAGGCTCCAAATCAGGACCCCTGGAGGAACCTTCCCATTCACCACAGTGAATAACAGCAAATTTAAATGCAGCCACTGCCTACCCCAGTACCCTGGCATTTAGCAGATACTTGCATTGGTTAATTATCACCAGTCCTGTCCTACCTAGAGCTCCCAAATATTCCAACAAACTGCTTTAGGGAAGAACAAGCACACAGGGGTCTGCGTGTGCCAGAAATACTGTGGAAACAGAAAGCATCTGGGTTTGAAGATGTAGCATCCACAGATTGGTTCTGCACAAATGCACTGATGAGAAGAGCCAGCCATTGGGTTCTGACCCCAATTTCTAGATTCAGCAAACAACAGAAGCCAACAGAGTTTAATTATTATTTTTTTTCCAAGCGGTTGGGCACTCAGCTGAGTTCCTGTGGCTGTAACTCAGCTGTGTTACAAGCCATCTCCAGCAAGAAGGCACTGGAGCAGGAGGTAATTGAGGGTTGGCTCCCAGAGGGAATTTTCCCTTAAAAGGATAACTACATTGTCATGAAGAAACCAGCTCACTTCCACTGCCCGCAGAGCTTTTTGCAAACACGGCTGCCAGAGCTGGGGGCGGTGGCGGGTATGAAGAGCAGACAGCCAGGAGCAGCAGGGCAGTGCCTGCTCCCTACATGCTACACAACTACTCCAGCCTCTCTCAGCCATGCTCTGCCATGAAGGGCAGCAGGACACGCAGGCAGCCCCAGGAGGTCGCTTCAGTGCCATGTAACAAGAGGACAACTCCCATCATCAGCTTGAGGCAAAAAGAAACCCAAGTGAGGGACTGCAATCAAAAAAATCCACCCTCACAAGAAGCGTTTGCACTCAAAAAGAGCAATATTTTCAGAGAGGGGCAGGCAGCGTGCCAGCTGAAAGCATGCCAAGGAATATTTCCAATTAAATATTTTTCCATCAGAAAATAACCAAAATCTCAGCTTTTCATTTGAGAGTGTGGAACAATTCTTATCAAATCTCTTAAGATGGGATCCAGGAGAATGAGCAGAATCCCATGGTGGCCTCCCACCCAGTAGCAGGCTGCTGAGAAGGGAGGATTTATGGAAAAGTTCCTTTTTGGAAGACTCAGCCTGTTGACCTGAACCTCAGCTTCCCATAACCAAGAGGAAACTGCCTTAGCTCTAACACAGCCCTGCTCCATACCCAGGATGCTTCCTTGTCCTCTGGACAGCCCACCCACCTGGAGCTTTGCACTGTGCTCCTCTGTGCAGTTTTTACATGGAATGAAGCTGAAATGGGAAAGGCTGGGTTTGGCCCAGCTGTAGTGGCAGGCACCAATTCCCACCTCACAGCTAAAGCTTCTCTTAGGTGAGGTTTTCAACTCTGACTCATGCTCCTGTGGTCTCTAGCACAGAATAAGCCACCTATCACACTGCAAGAGAAGGAATCAGGGCCTGGTGTTTCCCTGCACCCTGATGAGAGTACAAAATATGTGCAAGTGATCAGCAGCCAGGTCTGAAATGAGCAGAGACTCCTGAGTTGGCAGTGCAACAGAGGCTTACACAGAGTAAAACACCATCCCTTTCTCTGCAGTTCAAGTCATTCCACTGCAGAGGGGGGTCCAGGTCAGAGAGTGGGTGAGACATTTCTGGTGACCAACACGTCATCGCTGCTGGAAGCAGGATCTCCTAGCACTGAGCACCTTTAAGAGATAGACCACCAGCAACCTCCTCCAGACCACAGAGGTCAGCTCAGGACCTGATGCAATTCTGCAGCTGCTCCCAGTTCTGCCTGGTGGTTGCTCCTTCTGGTCCCGTTCTCTTACTACCTTTGTGAAGTGTCCACTTGAAACAGTCCCATTTCAGGAACTCCACCAGCAGCCATAGAGACTCAGCACACTTCCTCTTTGCTTTAAATGTAGAAAAATTTATTTTCTAATCAGTCTTCCTCTGCAGAAAGAAGTATTAAAAGCTTCAGCAAGGTAAGTGTGTTAGAGTTAACAAACAGAAACTCATCCAGAGAATAACAGCAGAAAGCTGGAGAATTACAGGTGGCTACAGGCACAGACTGGTTGCCATTTGGCTTTTCCTTTCTATGAGTAACAGCAAGAAAATGAGTCAGACTCTATGGCTGAGTCACAGTGACTGAATATAAACTTGCTTTTCAGACCAAGAGAACTTGGGCAGGTGGAGGAAGAGCTCTGTATAATCTGCCCTGGATAAACACAGAATCGTTCCTCCGTGTGCAAGTCCTGCTCAGGGGCCTAGGATCTGCAAGCCTATCCCAAAGGAAGACCCCATGGTGAAAATATATGATAAACATTTGACAACATCTGCCTTCTGTTTCCTGTGCTGTGTACAGATTATCTCTCTCTACAGATAACTCTGTCCTTCTCAAAGAGAAAGCTGGAGCTGTGCTTTAAAAACGCTGCTGAGACCATAATTTGAATCAGTTCATTCTATACCTGTTCTCAGACCACGTATATCACCACATCTCAGCACCATCTGCTTGACACCTGAGCGAGGTGATTACACATCTGCCCGGGGTTGTTTGTTCCCTCATCCCTCCTGAGCACTGAAGCCAGGGGCAGGATAGGCAAACTGTGCTTTCTGCATTCACGTGTGCTCTCTCCACACACAGAGTGGAGCTGACGCCCAGCTGAGCTCCCCCACCTCCTCTCCACTGATGTCATTATTTTCCATGTTGCTTGTCGAGCCCAGCAGTGAAGGAGCCCTGGGAATGCAGAAGCCCATGTCAGAGCTGTTCCTGCACTGATCACCAGCAACTCTAGCAGAGGACTTTAAAGGGAAGCCTGGTGGGCTGCAGTAAAGTAAAAATCATCAGGCTACAATTTGACATCACCAGAGCTCCTTGTAGAACACATGACTCCGGCTGCTGTCCCAGCCCCCTCCCCCTGCCTCCAATTCCAAGACCATAAAATTACTCATTAGGCTTGGAACAAAACACTCTCGGTGCACTTGCATGTGGCTGGAGGCAGAGACAGATGTTTGGGGCTCTGGAAGAAAATTGCTGAGAGACAGAAACGAAGCACTTCCAAAGCTGCACTGTGCTTGCCTGCTCCTGTTGGACTCCATGATTTTCCATGGGGTCAGATTAAAAGGGAGCAATGGCATCACTGAGCAGCCCTTTGCTTCCACTTAGCTTTTATTAAATCTTCAAAGACAATTTTCTGTTTCATTTCAAGTTTTACAGAGTCCTTCAGCACGGCATAAGAGCAGCTCAGGACTGTGCATCTGAAAGTTTCAGTACTCTGGGTTTATGGTTAAAAGATCCTACATTTCAGCTGCACTTTTGTCTTGAAAAGAAGAGGGAGAGATTGCCTTTAGGAGCCAGACAATCCTCAGAGGCCCAGAAAGCAGAGGATCCTCCCTCTTTTTACACATGCAGTAAAGTGAGAATAAAAACATTGCCTGCAGGCATGTCAGTGAGGGGATTAGGATTCAGTGTCCCGATTATTGCTTGGTTTATACCAGGAAGCCGTTCCCACCTCCCATAACCAAACACTTGCTCAGTTAACCATCACATTCAAACGAGGGAGGGTAGTGACTCCAGCTCCACCACACCATTTCTCTTCTTAAATTCAAGAAAGAATATTCTGCTTTTAGATCCTTTCCTGCTACATTTGCTTTTGGTCACACGGTAGATGTTTTAAGACCATACCACTGTTACATTCCTGGCTTTGAAAGACCAGGTTCCATGATTCCAGTAAGGCAAACAGTTCAAAGACAGAATGACCACTGCAACCTGATCACCATGAGACACAGACTGTCAAACCAGTAATATCCTAGCTACTGGTCAAACCTGACACTCAGGCACTAAGAAAGTCTGAACACAATGGGCTCATATAGACCTCCCTCAGCCAAGCATCACAGAAATAACAATTATTTTCTCCTACAGTTATTTCTGTTTATTCAGGTACAAGAGATACTGGGGAGGTATTTTTTTGCCTCTCACGTATTCCTGCAGGATAGATGTGAGCTCAATTCTCCACAGCCAGAAGGAGAATATATCGAATTGGGAGATGTAGTGGACTCATGTCAGAAACTCCATGTGGAGGTCAGGGATCAACACAGTGGCCTGACAGTCAGGAACAACTCCTGCCACAGTGCTAATTACATGTAAGCTTCACTTTCAAAGCTACACAGAAGCTTAAGATCATTTATCTTTATAAGGGATTTAAAGGCCTATCAGCTTTGGGAAGTGAGAGTGACAGGAGAGGGAAGTGCCAAATCACCAGCTCAAACTTCCAGTTGCTGTTAATATGGGCTGAGCTATCTGTGTCAGCACCATGCAGCACACAGGCAAGGCTCACTCACCAACCCTCTCTGACATCTCTGCCTGGTTCCTTGAGACTTTTTCTTACAAACAAACAAACGCTTCAATTTCTCTAACATGATTTCCTCTCAATCCCATAATACTGGATTATTCCTAAGCCTAAAGCAAAGAACATCACTTTGTGATTCAGGCTGCTTCCTGAGCTAGGAGCAGCAGCTCTGCTGAAATACCTCATTCTGTGCTGTCTGAAACACTACACTGCATGAGCTGAGTCTGGGAAGACAGGAAAAATGGAATTATAGGCTCGTGAAATGGACACTGACAAAAACCTGAAATGTCGTGCTCACTCAGATGCAGTCTGTGTTTAATCCAGTCATCAGACAGTCTCTGTTTAGCTAAATATTTGACTTCAGAATTGGGCCTGAATTATTATTGGCAAAGCTTCCAAGCTCCACAGGTCCCTCTAACAAGCTGTTCCTCTGTGGAAGCCTTGCAAGGAAATGAATGCAGCCTTTGAGGAAACTGCTGGAACCCTTCTCAGGCTTCCAGAGTGGGTTTGTGGAGTCCCGTTAGGTGTCCAGGCCTTCTGAAAACTCACTATGTTGAGTGTTAGAAGCTACAGGGCTGATGTTTGTATGCATTTCTGGGATGTTCCCAGAGGAGTTCTGGCTCCGCAGCATGTCACAGGAACAGAGTTATCAAAGAAAGAACCAAAAATAACCTAGTGTACGGAACAACTAAAAACCAAACCCAGACAAAAAATAAATAAGCTGGAGCCACACATGTAGCCATGTAGCCAGAGCTGTAACGTGTATTCCATTCTAATGGGACATTATCTGAAAGACACAGAACTGGCTTGGTTGGTCCCTTTTGAATACCCACAGCAGGGACAAAAAGAAGCACAAACCTACAATTCCTCATCAATAGCAGCTGTGTACCACAGTGCCCAAAGATCTGGTTCAGGTGCTGCCAGGCAGAGCCCATGGTGGCTATCTCAGCACACTGGGCTGTTTGACACCCTGTCACGTAAAAACAGTCCATCAGCACTGAAAGAGGAACGTGGTCATCTCCTCTCCCATGCAATATTCAATTTCCTGTCTGTGGCAGCATATGCCAAAGAAGACAATCCTCCAAGGATGGAGGATGTTCCTCAAGCCAGGCTCCCCTGCTGTGGGCAGCTCCAGAGAAGCAGAAGCTTGGCTTCCCAAACTATAGGCAGCTGCAGGCAGGAGGAGTCACCTTCCAGTTTTGCTTCCAAAGGAAGATTATAAATTAAAGTCCAATTTGCTAAACCTCTAGGTAAGCAACTGTTTCTGCATAAACACTTACTGGTTTGTGGGCTGTATTACATGGCTAACTGCAAATCTGACTGGCTTGAAAATCACAGTGTATACAACTAAACCCGGGAGCTAACAGAGGCACATTTTAAAATTACATGGATTTAAGCAGCCTGGCTCATGATTTTTGAATGTGATCGAAAATAATGATTATCCTAAAGCAGTACATAAAAACTGTGCTTGCAAAATAAGAGCACAAAATTCTCTGACAGAGAGCTTCATTTCTAAGTGAGAAAGACCACAAAGCTGGCTCGGCTAAAATTATTCTTCAAGTGAAATAAAGTCGAAGGTTTTAACACCATTCTGAAGATGGGGTCAATGTCTGGAATATATTGCAAAAAGGTCTCAAATTACCACCTCCCCCGTCATTCTTTATGCTACAACATTAGTGGAAAAATCCAAGAGCTCTTTTAAGTCTGTTAGCTAATAAACGGATTTCTAGGCGAATGTTCAGTGTCGTTAATAAATCGTCGTAGCACTCTGTACTTCATATCAGCTGAAAGTCACGGTCCCTTCCACCCCTGAACACATACCACTTTGGGAAGGACAGAAGGAACTGCCTACATTGCCTTTTTTCTGCCTGCTGGAAACATCCGAGCTCACAAACAGATGCGAACTCTCAGTGCATCTGCGCTATTCCTCCTCCGAGATCAGCATTAACCCGCAGGAGAGCCGTGGGTGATGAGTCCTGGCTGATTCAAGCTCTGGAAGACAATGACATTAACAGTGGCAGGTTAAATCCAGACAGCTTTCCATCCAAGGATCTCTTACAGCATAACAAAAGGCTAGCAAGAGCCAGAGGTCACACCTAAGGCTGGGATGCACAGTACCTCCACAGTCCGTGCAAGCAGGGATTATGCCCTGCCCTATTCAGGGCTGTTTCCCCAGCCCCCAGGCACTAGGATACCCAGTGGGAAGGGCTCAGCCCTTCTCAGTCATTCCTGCTGGCGCCGTTCCAGTTTGTCTGAAGACACTTAAATATTCATCGAGAAAGAGCAAGACTCCGTCTTGCCGGGTGCACAGACTGCTCTCCAGGGAGAGGGGACACCTGCCTTCTCCACTCCCTGCTCTATCAAATCATTAATTATTTAAAATAACAGGAAAGAGCAAAAAAAACCCCTCTCCGCACCAGACATGCTTGCAGCCTGTTGTTTACGGTGCTCTCTGGGGTCTTGTGTGGCCCGAGGTTTGCATCTCCCCTCCGGCAGAAACAAGGATCAAGCTCCGCTTTTTCCCCTCTCCTCGGGGAGGATGCTCTACCCGCCAAGCTATTGAACAAAAAAAGGGCTTCGCCTTTATCCAGACAGACCTTATGTTCACTTTTCCGAAAAGAGAGAGTGTCTTTTTTTTTTTTTTTCCCTTCAGTTTGAATAAAAGGGAAGCAAAACACAAATCCAAAACTCTGAGAGCAGCAGCTATTCATAAACCCCCACACATTGTGTATTTGCTCAAGAGCTTAGGGTCCACCTCACCATTTCACAGCTGGGCAGGCCAAGCCGTAGTGGTCCAACTGCATCAGCAAGCACTTGGCTACTGAATCCCTCGGTGACGGGTTTGAATGAAATGAAAACCACCGTCTCCCTGCCTTGAAGACAGTTGTGGTGTAGCTGCGTGCACAGAGGGACTTTTGGAGTAGCAGAGCGTCTCATTTGCATCCCCCAGGACATCGCCTGCCTCCCCCCATCTCCCAACACACCAAACGCCCCATGCACTCTCACGGGAGCAGCACGGACCCACACAAGGGTCCCCGAGATGGGGATGTACCCCAAACTGTCCCGAGCCCAGGGGACAGCCCCATCTGCACCCTGGACTTCATTGCTAGAGCAGGAAGTCGTGGCAGGTGAACAGCACTGGCACCCTCATGTGGTGACAGGCATCAGAGTCACAGCCAAAACCAGCGGTACAGAGAGAGACTCCTCCAGGGGGACTCCTCCAGGGAGTCCTGACAAGAACCACGTCTGTGGGCCAGCATGGTCTAGGGACAGGGTACAAACCTGAGGTCACCTCTCTTACCCTAAAGCCAGCAGAAAAGAATCACAGAATGGTCTGGGCTGGAATGGACCTTAAGGATCATTCAGTTCCACCACCTTCCATGGCCAGGGACTCTTTCTACTATCCCAGGGTGCTCCAAGCCCTACCCAGCCTGGCCCTGGATGCTTCCAGGGATGGGGCTTCGTATAAATGTCTCCCCAGAGCTCTCTGTTCTCCAAGTGGAACACCCCCAGCTCTCCCAGTATGGCTCCAGAGCAGAGGGGTTCCCAGCCTTGGAGAATTTCTGTGGCCTCCTCTGGACTCACTCCAGCTGCTCCATGTCCTTCTTATGTTAGGGACCCCCAGAGATGGAAGCAGAGTTACAGGGGAGGGGTACTGTGGAAGACCCACAGAAATAGATCTGATTACCCCCCAACCTCAGCTCACCCTGGTTTCTTCCTTATCATACAATCAAAATGGAGAACAAAATAAAAGATAAAAGCAGCCCAGACGCTGAGACTGGAGAATTCACTAAAACTCTGAGGGAAAAGCCCTTTTGCCGCCCTCCTGCACCTGCTGAGGGACGTGTGGTAACAAGAGCACCTCATTCCCAGGAAACATCAACCCTCGAGCCCTGCTTTCAGGGGCACACAAAAACAACCCCCCTTTCTACTGATTAGAAATCCCTCTCCTCCAAATTGCTCTGAAAACAGAATTAAATTAATTTTAAATTAAACCACCCACCACCTCGAAGCAGCCGCACTCAGCAGAGCCGCGCTGAGGTGAAGGGCGGCACCTGGCCGAAATGGCGGCATCTGGATGTCCCCGCTCAAGTCCTCCCCAAACGGCCCGAAAACACCGTGTTTGCCGGGAAACGGGCTTGGTTCGTGATATTTTGCTTTAAAGAGCGCCAAAAGAGCAGCTCGGCGGCGGCGAGGTGGCCTGCGAGGAGGCGGGGACGCGCCTGTCAGCCCGCCCTGAGGCGGCGGGGACGCGCCTCAGCCCGCCCCGAGGCGGCGGCGGCGGGGCCGCTGTGTCGCGACATGGGGGACGACTCGGCGTCGGAAGGTGATACCCGTGAGTGGGGCCGAGGCGGGGGCTGCCCCC
>VYXF01003603.1:933173-957501 GCA_013397295.1 Polioptila caerulea
GGGGGGGGGGGGGGGGGGGGCCGCCCCGGGGGGGGCGGGGGGCGCGGCGCCGTGAGGGGCGATCCGTGTGGCGGGGGCGGGCGGGAGCCGGTGGGGCTGAGGGGCACAGCCGGCATGCCCTAAAAAATAATCGGACACTGAAAATCCGCTCGGAAACAAAGCAGGTGGATAAACCTACCTGTGAATCAAGACTGCTGTTGTCCCAAAGCCTCCTGCACGCTGAGATGCTGACATAACTCTGGGGGTTTTGGCCCCCTTGGTCCCTCGGTCTCCATCCCGTGTTGTCTTTGTGTGCTGCAGCCCCAGGTAGGGCCCGGTGGATGGGTTTTGCTCGTTTCTTTGCACATCTTTTGCCTCCTTTGCTCCTTTTCTACATCTCTTGCATAATAAACTGGATGTGAGTTGGTGCGTTGCATTGAGGCTAAATAATTTTAAATGTTTTCCTCACTGTTTGTGATAACTGAGTTCCTATTCAGTTCCAGAATTCCTATTCAGTAAGCTATGAAGTACCCTGGAATCTGAGCTTGAAAGAGAAGGAAAACTGCTGAATATCCATTGAAATGTTGCTGTTGGACAGGTGCATGCCATGATGAGGAGTGCATTTACACTTACAGAGTCACTGTGGATCCTAAAGAGGAAACTCAGACCATCAAACTGTTATTCATGTGTTGCTGAAAATAAATAAATTGTGGTTTCTACAGCCTAGTGATGGCAGATTTGTTACTGCATCTTCACAGCTAGTGCAAAGAAAAACTAAGGTGGTTTGGCATCTCTTGAAAATGATGCTTTGTGTGACCATAAAATGTAAGAACACGTTTCTGTCATCTGGAGGGCAGGGTCAGCATCATTTGCTTAATTGAAATATAGGATTTACTCCACTGAAGGGAGATAAGCATGTACAAGGAGGTGGTATGTGTATAGCCATTGGTGTTAATAATTAACAAAAACTCCATGTGTTTTTCACAAGTTCTCTTGATATTTCCTCTCAAATGAAGGGTCCATGCAGGGTGAAATGCAATCCTGGTAACAAAGCTGACAGGGTGATAAGAGAGTCTTAATATACAGTATAGAAAATCCCGTTTCTTGCAGAAATCAGTGTCCAAATCCTGCTGCCTTCATTGTAGCAGTAGGTCCAGCACACTTGAATACACACTCTCAGATGACCATATCTGGTGTTAAGTGGATAAACACACTATTGAATGATCTGTCTAGCATTAAAATTTGTGTTTTTCTTGAGCTAAAGTTTTTTTTTTTGTTTGAAGCAAGGGGAATGGAAACTGGAGGAAGAGGTTATACCTCTGTTGCTCTAAGAGTCCACATTAGGGATGCCTTTCTTCTGTGCCCTCTGAAGAGATTAATTGTGCTATTTAGGCAGCAAGTCTCCTGTTTGTTTCCCTCAGTGTGGTGGAAGGGGAACAATAGTATGTTTTGATGCCTTTTGTATGGCATGTGGTTGGTATGCAGTTGATATGTTGGGACAAACTGAAGTTGCATTGAGCCCCTCAAACTGCAGCATGGGCTCTGCAGAAGTGTAGAAGAGAGCAGAGCCTCTGGGCCGGCTCTCCAATAGGATGTGACAGGCCAAGGGTCTGACACAAGTGCTTCTTGAAAGAATTCCCCAAAAGCACTAGGACAGAGACTGAGTCAAACAAACGCTGACACCGGCCTTGCCAAAAGCCTTCAGAGCCTCCCTGTGGGGCTGTGGCAGTCACAGCCTTGCTCTTGTTTCTTGGCAGAAAGGTTTATTCCATCAAGGAGAAGATTGCTGGGGCAAGGCCCAGCATGGAGAGTAAACACTCTTAAATTGTGCCTAACTGTGCAGGACAAATTCTGCCAGTCATGCTAAATTATGTGCAGAACTGACAGGGTTTATTAAGAGATGCAACACTAATCACAGGCCAGGCTGGCAGTTTTGTGCTGCTTGGCTGGTTCAGGTTGCCTGGAGGGGGACCATGTGTAAAGGCCTCCTTGTAGAGCAGTGGGATGTAGGTGGAAGGATGGAGGAAAGGGTCTGTGTCACCTCAGAGCTTTCCCACTGGCTCAGGGCCTCAGAGAGCGCCCAGAGGATATGGACCTCAAGGATTAAAAGGTTTTGCAGCTGGAGCAAATCTGTGCAGAGAAAGACACTGACTTAGAAGAGGAGTGGGTAGGATTGGAAGAGCCCTAATGTGGCACAGGGGTAGTCAGGGAAGGAGAGACAGTGGCAGAATATAAATCCAGCAAATGTGCCAACATCTGTAGGGCTGGGATTCTTGCTGGAAGAATCTTTCTGCAGTTGTCCTTCCCTGAATTCAAGGGGGTTGGGGAGATGAAGGGGAGGTTTGTTGGGGCATGCTGCTCCATGCTCCTTGCCAGCCCTATTTTAATGCTCACTCTTCTGCTCTGCTGCAGTGCTTCAGTCAGAGAAGGAGTTCCATGATGCGGCGAAGCGAAATGATACAGGCAGAATGGAGGAGCTCATCAGGAGAGGAGTTGACATCAAAGCCAAAAACAACGTAAGTTTTGGGTTTTTCCACCTCCAAGGTGCCAGAAGTGCTGAGGGTGTGTTTCAGAACTTCAGCTCCTTAATGCTGCTCTTCTCATTAACTGCTTAATTTGTCAAAGCTTTAAAATACAACACTCAGTGCCAAATAGGGCCTATGCAGAAACCAAGCAGTTTTCACAACACACTGAGACCCCCAGCACTGTCATCTTGACCACACTGGAAAGCTGCAAGTGCCAGATAGACATGATTACCATGAAAGGTTTTGATTTTGCTGTCTCTGTACATTAAGACTGTGGGACAAACTCTGTTTCTGGTTCAGGTCTTTCCTGGTTGACTAGTTGCTTCATGGAAATACAGGATTGCACCCATCCCTAGTATTTCAGTCTGTCCATTTATGGTCAGCAGTGTTCTTCACTCTGTGCTGTCCTTATAGTCCAGAGCTGCAGTTCCTGAGTAAAAGGTGACTTAAACCAGTCTGCCTGACAGGAGAACAGAGACAGAGGGCTGCGTCCAAAGAAAACTGCACAGTGCGAGGAGTTCTGGCTCCATAGATGGCTGAGGATATTTTGGCCTTCAGAAAGGCTGGTGGGTGCACACACTCTGCCTACATCAGCCTTCCCTGCCTCTGTCCTTCCCTTCCAGGCAGAGCGGAGTGCCCTGCACTGGGCTGCGGGAGCAGGGAGCGTGGACGCTGTGCGGCTGCTCCTGGAGCACGACGTCCCTGTGGATGACGAAGACAGTGTACAGAGGCGACTCTCCCTTGCATGTGCTGCAGATGTGCTCGGTGCTGGGGCAGCGCCGGGGACTGGGTGCTGGGCCAGCAGTTACAGACTGCACCTTAGCCCTGGGTGGGTGGCACAGGGTGGCACGCTGCACCTGCTGAGCAAGGGGTTGGAGCAAGCCTTGCTGGCACATGTGTCTGTGCTCTGTATTTTGGCCTTTTCCTTGCATGCACAGTGACTTGGAATAGGCTGGTAGAATCTGTGGAGTGTTCCATAGAGCATTGGGAGGCTTGGCTTCTTCTAATTGTGTTGATGGGGCTTGTGGGATGACAGTAACAGCCAATAAGTTTTCTCTCCCCCATACAGCCAGGCTAATACACACTAAATAGGAAATAGCTGCCAAGAAGCAGGTCTCTGCTCAGTTGCTGTGAATATCTGTGACAGGAGTAATAATAATTCGATAAAGTGCAACTGAAAAATATACCAGTGAGAAACAAATAGATTTGGAAAACTTAATGAAGCTAAGAGGACATCTTCTCTCCAGGGTGGGGATGGTGGTGGCTGCAGTTTAACTGTAAGTATCTTCTTTTTTGCCCAGTTTGGAATGAATGCTCTTCTCCTGTCTTCCTGGTTTGGCCACCTCCGTGTCCTGCAGATCCTTGTCAATGCTGGGGCCAAGATTAACCGTGTCAATAGGGTGAGGGTCTCCCCATGTGGATCCATCACTTGACTCTAGACAGTGTTGGGGGACAGAGAGAGGTTTACCTGTGAGCTCTGCCATGTGTGACAGCATCTGCTCTGGGATCTGCTCTCTGCACTCTGTCTTATCCCTGAAGCAGGTGTAATAATTGGATCTCTAGAGATGCACACAGCTTCCTCACCTCATATTTGTGCAGTGCTGATGTGGAAAGTGTTACAGAAATGGGTTTAGTGAATCAGCAGTCCTTGTATTCTAAAACAGACCTTGTCTGGGAAAAGGGGTATTAATATTTCAGTCATAATTTGCTGTCTGAAACACAAGGAAGTTTAGCCCTAGAGGTGCAGGGAAGGATGAAATGGGCCTTTGCAAACAGGAACAGGTTGTCAAAAGAGACTGGCTGTCCCACAGTCTTGGACTTGTTGAATGAGCAGTCCTTTGTCTCCTCTCCAGAATGGCAGGAACTTGCTTCACTGTGCAGCTCAGAGGGGACACATCCAGGTCGTGGAATTCATCATGGAGCATTTGGAGGATGTGTGTGTGGATGAGACGGACAAGGTAGGAAGGCTCTTCACACTTTTGTTTTGTGAAGTCTGGTCTTGCTCTTGCTGAGCTCAGCAGGACTGTTGCCCTTGGTCTTGGGAAGAGAATGAGAGTCAGATGCTGCTCCCAGAAGTCTTCCTGCAGAGTGAGCTTAGGGGTGATGGGGATTCTGGCTCTGGTCAAGCTTCTTGCAGCAGATGATCTGATCTTGTGCTTTCTGAGTCTTTTGGACTGTATTTCTCTGTTTCCTTTCAAAGATGGACAGGACAGCGTTTCACCTGGCCTCAGAGTACGGGCAGCTGCAGGTGGTGGAGTTCCTCATTCGGCTGGGTTGTTCTCACAGTGCCAAGGACAAGGTATGGACACAAAACCACATGCAAAGGAGGTGAAGCCCAAGGATTAGGGGGTGTGAAAACCAGGGAACAGAATACAAAATGAGGCTGAGGCAGGCAAGTTGTCCACAGTTGTTACTATGGCTGTGGTGTGTCAGGGCTTTTCTTCCCTATCTGCTTCAAGCCATTTTCTTGCTTAGTTCATAATTTCTCTCCAGGGTTTTTCAGGCAGGATATGCAGCAAGCCTGGTGGACCATGCTCCAGTTTAAGGGAGGAGGGGTTCTTCCCTCACTGCTGCAACTGTAGGGAGATTGCTTCATATTCGTGCTACTGGTTACAACCTCCTTTTCAGCCACACTGGATATATTCTCTGCAAGGTTGTGGTATATGAACACTCAGTCCTTTGAGACATATGTTTATAAAGTAATGTTTACCTTCAGGAAGAAAATACAGCATTGCATTTAGCTGCTAAAAATGGACACCTCTCTGTGCTGGAGAAGATTATAGATGTTGGAGTGGACCTTGATGAAAAAAACTCAGTAAGTACATTTAAATTAAATCAAAACCACATCAGTTTTGCCCTTTTCCTCCCTAGAAATATTCTCCTGCCACAGTCATCAGGCTGAAAAGCCAGTATTGACAGGAGAGGTGTAGAAAATAGCTGATTTTATCTAAAGCCCATGTGGGTAAAGGCAGGTTACACTTGCAGAGTATCAGTGAAAGGCGACATCCGTCTTGGACCAATTTCCGGCTTTAAAGTGTTGCCTTCTTTTCCTGCTGTATCTGTTCACCTGCCTTATCACTCCATTTGATCTCCCTTTCTCTCCCTGACCCTTGTACATTCAAGTGCCTAAATGGTTATTGAGTGTGTTTGAAACTAAACTTCACTGTGCTTTAAAGTATTGACTTAGTCACTGAACATATGGACCTTCTGTTTGAGATCTCTCTTTTGACAGATCCGCTCTGGAAAATTATGTGGCTGGAACACAGTTAATGACTTAGATAGCAAATACTGGCTTAGTATCACTGTTATTTATTCCAGGGCACACTCCCAATTAAGTTTATCAGCATTTTTTTTTAAGTCTTATTTGGTTACTGTCTTTGAAAAGTGTATTTGATTGTGATTAAGATCTGAAGGAAAGGGAGAGCCACCTTCTGTGATAACTGGCAACATTTGTCTACCCCCACATGAGCTGCCCTTTGTGCAAAGAGCAGGAATAAAACCAGATTAAATCACTTAGGAATTCTGCTTGCTTGCTTCTGTTTTCTTGTAATGAAATGAGCTGCAACCCTTAGAAGCGAAAACTGGTGATAGGGGGTCACAGGTTTCCAGTTCTATCTCTGGGTTATTCCAGGGAAATGGTTTGTCTTCACTGTCCATGTAAAATCCTTTTTTGGTTTATTGACGGGTTGGAGGGGAGGAAATATGGTGAACACACTGTCTGTCTTTTGGCCCACAGCCAGTGACATTCAGGACAGAGCAGTACTCTGGTAGGTCCAGGGCAGATAATTGTGTCCTCTATTTTTGTAACAATCAACTGGAGATCTCTGGCCCTCGGAACTGGTACTGTAGCATGTCGTGGATTCAGAAGATGGGGCAGAGTCTGACTCATTCTGCTGCTCTGTGTCGGCCTTGTCTACAGAAATGCTGCTTGTGTCGTTTCTTGCCTTGTGCAGGAAGGACTCACAGCTCTGCACCTGGCTGCTGAGGGGGGACACAGCCACTGTGTGAAGCTGCTCCTGGAAATGGGTGCTGATGTCAATGCCCAAACCCAGGTTAGTTCCATGGGGGTGATTCCATTTCCAAACACTACTTTGTGGATTTATGCCCAGACCTGTGGCTTCCCAGGTCACCCATTACAGAGGGAGGTCATGTGGAGCCCTGCATTCAGGATTAGCAAAGGGATTTTAGAGGAAGGAAAATGTGGTTTTGTACAAAGAGGCAGGTGAAGCTCCCTGGGACTGGTTTGGCTGGAGACAATCTGCATGAGTTTTTCAGTGCTGGGCCGTAGGACTCTTGCAGGAGGGAGCAGGGAGTTTTTTGTGGGTAGTCTGTAACAACTGCAGCCTGTGGGAAGAATCCCTGAGTAACACTTCTCTCCTCTGACTTGCCTCTCAGAAAAAGATGAACTGCCTTCATTATGCAGCACTGCATGGCTATGAGGAGATAGCCAGGATCCTCATGGATGCAGGAATCCACACGGATGCTCTCAATCATGTGAGTCCCTCTCAATGCTCTCACCACTAACAAAAAGGTAAAACCAGTTTGTGGAGCTGATGAAGAGCACGAAGCCACTCTGGAAGGACCATGCTGCAGTATCCCTGTTAGCCCCCAGTGCTGACTGGCAGCTGTGACAGAACAGGACATGCTGGGCACACCATGGTCCTTTCAGTGCTATGAGCTAAGCTCTCCCTAAGTGCAGGATCTTCTTTCCACAGCAAAATGCATCAGCAACACACATTGCAGTCCTGCAGAACTTCCCAGCCATGGTGAAGCTCTTCATCAGTGCAGAGTGTGACCTTGACATTCCAGATAATGTAAGACTGCAGCTCCTGTTCTTTGTGTTTGAAATGTGAACCAGTTTCATGGGGGATTTTATCACCTTGGGGACAGGATTAAAGAGGAGTGCTTTAAAATGTGGAGAACTTGGGAGCACAGCTTAGGAAATGTGAAACCTGTGAAATGATTCTAAGTGTTGCAGTGAGGTAATCGCTTGATGGTGTTCAATGTGAGGACTGTGCTGTGTCCCCTGCAACACTGCATAGTCAGGGTCTCTCCTCCTTGCTGAAAGCAGGTAGGAGAAATTTAAAGAGGGAAGATAAGCCTGGAGGTAGCTGGTTATCTCACCAAATTGTAATTTTTCTGAATGAAGGGCTTTATGTAGCTTGTTTTGATTAATCTTCATACTTGTAGTGATGTTCTCTCCTGATGATACCATAAAATTGACTTATTTTATGTTCAATTTTACTGGTTTCCATTAAACAGTCCCAAGGCTTCTCCTGGTAGTGTTCTGTCCTTCCAGCCTCACACTTGTCCTTCTCTGAAGTGTAGTCCTTTCTCCCTCCTTCTGCAGAGGCAGCAGGCCCCACTCCACATTGCTGCAGAGCATGGCAGGCAGGACATTGCTGAGATGATTCTCATTGCAGGAGTTAATCTGAAGCTAACAGACAAGGTAAAGGTGTCCATGGGTGAAACAGGTTCTGTGGGGTTGTGGAGGGAAAATATACTTAGATGGTCTTTGCTAATGTTTTTCATCATTTTCAAGGTAGGTTAGTAATATTAAAATTTTGATATTTCCAGGGATAAGCTCTTAAATCACAGCTGAGTAGGTTATTTTGATGTGTTTTCCAGGAAAGAAGTGACTGATTCTTAGACAGGTAGAAAATAGATAATGCAATGAACAACTCTTTCCTTCTCCAAGTTGTTCTAGTTCCTTCTACTTGTACTATCATAAGCAGTAATACCAAAGATTTCCTCAAATAATTATAAGTAATATACTTGAAAAATGACAGCACACATGTTCTAATAGGTTGAAAGGATCTATTTGGTATAGATCCTTTGGTTCTGGGGCTTTTGCCATCTAATAAAATCAACAGAACAAATTTCAGAAGGCCTTAAAATGTAGTTTGTGCCCAGAAAATGCTGGAGGCCCTTGGGCAGTGATTAAAATAGTGTTTGCCATTCACAGTGGGTTAGAGCAAGTGCAGACCTGAAGCCACCTGGCTGAACTGTGGTGAACGTTTGTCACCTTTCAGCACTCTGTGGAGCTGCAGTGGCACTCAGCACAGGGGACACATTCACACTTTTCTGTATGAAATTGGGTTTCTGCTCACATCTGAGGCTAGAACTGTTCATCCTGTTATGCCTGGTGCCTGGGCTGGCTCACTTTCCTTCATGCAACTTTCAAATCTCGTTCATTTCTGCCTTCTGATTTTAGATAGAAATACAAATCTCCCCATGCCCAATCCAAAATCATATTCATGAAAGGAACATAGCCACATTTTCATAGTCCCATCAGCCTGTGCTCCTCCTAGGAGACCATTTCTAATCATGTGTATCTGGAACCTATAAAGTTAATGAGGTTGTATAAATCACTTTGGTTTCACGTGTCAGCAAACCTGCTGTGCAAAAAGGCTGTAAAATACCTTGGACTGCAGAGCTGAGCTGGTGCTCTGATGGTTGCTCTCATGTTGGTGGGTTGTAGGAAGCTTTTCCAGGGGCTCCTGCAAAACAGGCAGATCCCTTGTAGCAACAGAGGAGATGCTGCAGAGCCTGGAAAACCATTCCCCATGCTCTGAATGCAGGAGCTTGACACCAGCTCACATCTGAAATGTTCACAGGTGGAGAACAGGTCCTGGCTGGGTGCATTACTCCATGGTCCATGTGCCAGCTGCTGCAGATGCTGGGTGGGCATGGAGATTGTACCTCCTAAGGTGCAAAGCCTTTTCTAGCTCATTTTCCCTTTCTACTTTCAGCAAGGGAAAACATCTTTGGATGTTGCTGCCCGAGGCAATCACATCATCTTGGTGGACATGATTATCAAAGCTGATCGATTTTATAAATGGGAGAAGGTGAGCAGCTTACACAACAGCCCCTGTGCTTTCTCCTCTCCATTGAGACTCCACATACCAGCTGTCAAAGAAAAAGAAATACAGGTCATCCCATGATAGCTTGACCTCTATTTTCATCCCCTTACTTAAGAAAAACAGAAGTCCTCACCATGCCAACAGCATCTACTTAAGGCTTTCCTTATTTAAAAAGGCCTCTGTTTTTAGAAATCCCAAGCAGCACTGATGGGAATAGGGGTTTCCAAAAATTATTTAACAGCTGCTCCCAAAGGGACAGAATTAGTTTATTTTCCCAGAAGGACAAACTGAAGGGCTGAACAGGGAAATGCTTGGCCTGAGGTCACCAAAATGGGATTTTGAGAGTTTTCCAGCAGTGGAAGGAGACAGCTCTTGTTGGAGTCATACAACCAATTTCTCCCTCAAAGTGCAGCCTCTCAGCCCCAGTGTCCCCTCTGAAACCCTGCCTATCCCAAGCCTGTGCCCAAACCAAGCTGAGCATAGTGAGCTGAAAAGTACAGCCCAGTGTTACAGACCTTGCATGTTAAGATTTTGGTTGTCTTCCCACAGAGCTCTACAGGGGGAAGAAAAGGAAGGAAAGGAGGGCATGTGCCTGTGGCTCAGGAGCAGCTTCAGGAGTCATGCTCAGTGTATCAGGCCCTGGCATGTAAGCACTGTGAGCACGAGCTGATGTTGCAGGGAAGCAGGAGATTTAATTAAATGATACTGCCCCAAACCCCAGATAAAAGGCAGTGTAGAAATGCAAATTGTCATCCACATGGGCTTCCACAGCAAAGTGGCCACAGCAAAGTGGCATTTTAACCCTGATTAGTGCAGAGTGAAATGAGAATAAAGAGCATAAAAAATGAACTGTGCCAGAAGGAACTCGCAGGGACCACAGAGCTGAGGATGTGAGAGGCTGCAGAACCACAGGCACTGCTGCAGACCCAACTGACCCCCCTGTTCTGGCTTTGCAGGACAACCTGAACAGCGACTCTGGCTCATGGGTGGCAAAGCACTTGACCTTTAAGCAGGATCACAGGCTGGAAACACAGCACATTCGCTCAGTCATGTGGAGATTAGCCACTAAGTACCTCAAACCCGGGGAGTGGAAGAAGCTGGCACATTACTGGAAATTCACAGATGACCATATTAGGGCCATTGAGCAACAATGGACAGGTATAAAAAAGCTGCCCAGGTATTTTTCTTTCTTTCCTTGGACTTTGTTTCTACAAGATAAAGCTGCAGTAAGAGCAAAGCATGAAGAAAACTAGTTGGTTTATTTGAAGCAACCAAAAGATTAGGTTAAAAATTCTGGTTTTGCTGAATGTGGAATTGCCTACACACTGTAATTTGTCTAGGACTAAAGCACACAAGCAGGAGAATTAATGGTTCTTTGCTCACTCCTTATGAGACATTTGGCAGGCCTGTGAGTTCTTGCTACAATTCTTGTTCTATTAAACAGAAGAAACTTGCTGGTTTTGCTTTTTTCTTGTGAGCAGCAAGGAGGCAGTGAAGTGAATTCTTTGGAATTTAAGAAGTACATTAGCAGAAGCAGGGTCTGAGGGTCAGAAACAGATCATTTCTAGTTTGACTGTTGCAAGAACTCTGTAGTTTGGATGATGTGAGCAAGGGCCCAAGCTGTGCTCTGAAGGCAGAAACTGTATTGCCATGAAAGGCTGTGCAACAAACCCAAGCTCAGCCATAGCCACTCCATTAAGTTCCACACAAATACAGCAATCACATCACAACCAGGAATTAAAACCATGCTTTACAGCCTCCTACTAAAATCCAGAGAGGAAGGAGGGGTGTGCAAACCCACCAGGGCAGAAGTCTGCTCTGGTCAGGGCCATGCACTCTGAGTGTGGGATTTCATCTGTGGTTTGATCCTGCCAGGCACTAAAAGCTACAGGGAGCACGGCCACAGAATGCTGCTGATCTGGCTCCATGGTGTGATCACTGCAGGAGAAAATCCAATCAAGGGACTGTATGAAGGCCTGGTGGGGATTGGGAGAAGAGATTTAGCAGGTAATTCTTCTGTCTTCCTTCAAATAATGCACACTGAGCGTTATTTGAATTATTTTACCCAAATTCTGAGCTTAGACAACATACACAGAGGAAAACTTCAGTGAAGCCAACTCACATGAGCTGAAAGCCCCTGCTCTGCCCCCTTGCTTCCATTCCATGTAATCCCTTTCTCTTAAGTTTGATAAATGAGCAGATCCTGCCACTGCTTTATTTTTCTGTGCAGCAGATCATTCTCTCTTACAGAAAGTATCCGGAAAAAAGCAAATGCAGACTCCACCTCCCCACGGAAGTGCACAGCAATGTAACAGCAGGAGCATCCTCAGGTGGTCTCAGAGCTACAGGAAAGACACTTCTCTGCTGCTGAGAGAAGGCAGGTACAACCTAAGGGCTTCTTGTCACACACTGCTGGCACTGCTGCATCCTTCTAGGCAGGAAATGAGAAGGGTAAAACAAATGCTCATGGTCAAAAATGCCTCTGCACAGAAGGGGGATTTTTATCAGCAATTTCAAATGGTCTGGGTAGTGTAATGAGTTTGGAGAGCAAGCCTTACTTGTCATACTGCATCAGGAAATATTACAGTTTTACTGTAACTTGTCTACAGCACGCTTTTGTATATAAATTTTCAATTGTCAAGTTTTTAAGTTAATGAGTGCAAAGACTTTGTTTTCAGGAATGTTCTTTACTTACCTTATTTATGGGGGTGTCTCGTGTCTTGGGCATGTCCATGCATTCCCACCATAAGAGAACTTAAGCAAAATCAAAGCTACTCTTTGGTCCTTTTGGAACCTGAGGAGTTGTGATCTTTAATGCTTTGACTCTTCACAAAAGGTTTGAGAAGAATATTAACTTATGCTTTTTATGTACATTATCAGGTACTCTTTATAAATCATACAGGTGACTAACCTTTTCAAAACATCTTTTCATTTGTCATGTAATCCTTCATATTTATTTTTTACAGCATCTCAAGGGGAAAATAATGTCTGTATTTCAATAAATCTAGATTTTACCCTTTAAAGTTGCAAGTTACATCTTGTCATCTTTATTTAAAAAACACTACAGCATTCTTTCTTAGACCTACACCAGTAAAACCTTACAGTTAAAGCTTGAGAGGAATTCAAGCAGGTGGTGGTGGTTCTCTTCATTTCCAGAGGTGTTTGTAGAGGCAAACCAGGACTACAGTGAGCTCAGCTGCTCTTGAAGTCAAAACAAGCAACACTTGCTGAAAGTGAAGTTTTATTGAAAACCATTTTTAAGCAGCAAGAAAGTTAAAAATTCAAATGCTTTATTTCAAATAGAAACAAACTAACAACACAATGTACCAAGCAAATAAGTGATGGCAACATTGACACTTAAACATCTTTTAAATCAAATATTCAACAAAAATATATGTCAGCTTATAAGTACACAATCTGCATGTGGAAATATATACAGCCGAGTGAAAAATATAAAAAGAAATTCCGTTCTGCTTAAGAACATGATATAGTGAAGACTTTGGTAGAAAAAATGTCTTTATTTTTAAAAGTGTAGTCTTCAAAGATGCTTCCTCGAATCCAAAGACTAAAAATTAAACAGATCTATTCCATTACACTGCTGGAGGTTGCTGTCCGTGGGTAGTTCACCGACTGTTGATCCTGTTGGAATCACACAGTGATAATCGGCTAACACAAGGGAAAAGGCAGAGTGGGAACAGTTGATTGTACACAGGAAGACCACCAAAGCAATGCCTCTGTTTCACTGGCACTCCCAAGCCTACTGCTCTTCTTGCTCGTTGCTGGTGTGAAGGCTGATCTTTTGGACTTCCAGCTCTTCTGCACTGACCATGGAGGGATCGATGGCTGCGTATCGGGTACCGTGGAACTGCAGCAAGTGGATCTGTTGGACACGGGAAATAACACAGAAACAGGTGTAGGAGCACAGTGTTGGTAAAATAGAAACAGTCCTGAGTAATTTTTGTGAGGGTGAAACCATGGCTCTGAAGCATAAGAGTGCAGAAAATCCCTGAAGCTGGCCCAGCATGGACACAGCTGCTCCCAGCCCTGCCCTTTGGTATCAGCAGCACCAAGCACACAGGGAAATTAAGAAACCAAAGCAAGCTCAACAGGAGTTGCCTTCTGCTGTTGTGGCTAAACACGTTCATAGATTGAATTCAGGAACTCACCTGAATGTACAGGTTGACCTCAGCACTCCTGCAGAGGTAGGGGAAGTTGCCTCCTGTTTTGAGGTGAGCTCTTCTGGCATTAGGGTAAAGCTTATACATTTCTTCTTTTGCTTCCGTTGAAAGCGCGCTTTGGTCGAACACCTACGGAACGAGGCCCAACAGTGAGCTCTGACCCTCAGGTTTTGTTACTACATCAGATTGGCTGCATGCTGCTCCTAGAAAAGACCCTCAGCTTCTTTGTGGAATGGTGTTAATGAAACAGAAAACAAGCAAACCTGGGCACTGACAGCTAGAAAGCCAATACTGAAACATATGGCACAGAATATCTAATTCACAAGGTGGCACAGAATATCTAATTCACAAGGTGGTACAGAAAAGTGTTGCCCAGTCAGCAGAAGGCTTCCCTAAATAGGAAGTTACATGCTGCAAATGCTTGCTAAGTTGCTAACTGAATATTGTGGCTCCACCTGCCAAAGGGAGGAAATAGTGTTTAATTAAAAAATTGAGATTCACTTACATCCATAATGGTTACAGGGATGTCTCTGATTTTGTGAGGTTCTACATAGGAGTTCTGGCAGTTGAGGGTGAGTCTTGAGGCCAGCTCGCTCTGGCCCAGGCTCTCCAGCTTGCAGTAGAGAGAAACACTGATTAACAACATATTTCACTGCAGGAAGTTAATGCAATATTAACAATACAGCCAAAGAGAAGAGAGTTTTAAAGGAATGAAGGTTATAATTCCAATTTAGTATTACTCTGCATGAGACAAATGCCTAAACCACGTTCCATGAGTTGTTCCTGTCCCCAGAGCATGGCCTCCAAATCTATCCCAGCATTTTCTCCTTTTCTACCTTATTTCCTTAACTGCTCTTGATTGACACAAATAAACAGAACTAAGGCACAGGGTCAGTGCATCAGTTAAACTGCTGGGGCTGCGACAGTCAACACCTGCTAAAGATCCTCTTCTCATTCCTCCCTCCTGGGTCAGTGAATGAAGAAAGCAGCAGAAATATCTGCAGCCTCCCACTCAGTAACTGCAGAGTGACACCACAGCCACCAGAGCACAAAGCCACCTACCCTGTCCACCATGAAATCAATCCCATCGGCCATTTCAGGATCTAGAGGACCAGATGCAAAATTCCCAAGGACAATTTTTTTCAGCATAAAAGCAGGCATCAGCCAAAAGCTAAAACAGAAATAAGATGTTACAATATCTTCAAGCACCAAGGACTCAACATCAAGATGCTGTATTGTAAATGCTTTCTTTCCTTGCACAGACTTCATGTTTTAACTTCAAATTCAATCCTTGAAGAAACTTCTAGTTACCTGGCAGAAGTATACTTCAAACATGGTGAACAACACTTTTCTTGCTCTAAATGGTTTTGTTAGACAACAGGCAGAGTTCTTAAATCTGACCACACATCCAGAGAGAACAATTTGTGTAATTCCACACTCTCCCTTGTTAACATTTCCATTCTCCTTGTGGTGTGCTTGTAAAAGTCACAAGTATTCCATCCCACACCTCCCTCCCCCCAGGCTGGAATCAGGTTAGACACATATCTAACTAATCAATGTGGCATTTCATAGCAAAAAAAATGATGCCATGAGTCTGCTTGCTTGTCTGTCTTCTTTACCTGTTTGCTGTCCACGTCTGATTGAAAATAGAAGTGTCACTAAAGGCATTACACAAGATCAGAGATTGGACTCTGGGAGATTTGTGTGTGTATTCAGCAAACTTCTGAGCCAGAAAGCCTCCCAGAGAGGCTCCAAAAAGGTGAACCTAATGTGAGGAAAGAAAAAACCAAAAAACAAACAGATGACGAAATGTGACCTTTGAGCACAGTGCTTCATTACAAAAATAGGTCATCCAAGTTTACCTTGTCCTTATAACCTACTTTTTGAAAGAATCACTGTTCCATTCATCTCCTGATTTTATGTGCAATATAAATGTGATGAATACTAACAAAAAGAAATGTTTCCCACAGACTCACAGTGCCAATTTCTTTGTGTTCATCAAGCTTAAGAAAAAACTCAAACATTTCACTTTGTTCTCTATAGCTATTCCAGCCCAAGAGACTTGACTGTGGTGTTCTGCACTATGTGAGTTAGGAAGGATAACTTCCACAGGATCTCACAAAAAATGAAGCTAACCCATAGAATTTAATAGGCCTAGAATAGCAGTTGAATTTAGGCCAAGCATGATAATTTCCAAGGGCATTCACCTTCAAAAATAAACTAGTTTCAAATGTGAAATTGCAACACAGCCTCTTTGTTTATAGGTTGTATTTTTGTACCCTATTTTTTTTCACTGGCTCTTAAATGAGACTGTTTCAAACATCAGATTTTTATTGCAACTATTTGTCCACTTCCTTGTCTGGGAGCACTCACTTTATCCAGCTGAAGGTGGTCTAAGAGTTTCCTGAATCCATCACAGAACTCGAGGTGATCCCAGTACACTGGATACTGCAACTAAAATAACACAAAGTTAGAAAAAACTGACTGAGATCAATCTGCTTCAAAGTTGCACCAGTTCTCACATTAAAGGTTTCAAGACAGTGCTGTGCCTCTCCCCATGTTAAGCTCCTCTTCAAGGTCCCCAGAGCCCCAAGGTGCCAACACCTCCCCCTCAGTTACACAAAAACACACAAAGTGCCACAGAGCAGAGTTTGCTGGGGAAAGTGCAGCATTGCCTCACTCTGTGATCAGTGGGAGGAGAGGCTGGAATGGGTCTTCAGTGATTTTGTAGTGTGTAACAGATACAGAAATCATTAACTGCTGCAGAAGACAGCGGTACTCCTAAAGCCAGGCTGTTCAATACATTGTACAAACAGTTCAGCTCAGGAGCTGAGAAGCCCCAGAAGAGCAGGCTGGTAGGATTTAAGGAGGGAAATAGCATCTGCAGCTATTGTATAGTCAAAGAACCATGTTATCCAGCATCCCAAAGGAAAACATGGAAACCCTGAACTAACTCACGTGTTTGCCTCAGGGCTAACCAAGATGTAGCTGGAGGCAAAAAGTATTTGTGTCCAGGACACAAAAAGAGAAAAGTAGGCTGAGAAGTCAACAGTGTGCATGCACAAGTTTTTGGGTAAATGCTGCTGTGGACACATAGCAGATTTCAGGCTGGATCCACATGCTAAGTACTCTATAGTGCAACTTGGCACTATAGGATTCCCTCAGTCAAAATTAAGAAGTTCATTATCCAACCTCTAATCAGAACAACAAGCACAATTACACCACCTTTGACACAGAGCCGAGAATACTCACAGCAATAACTCTGTAGCCCCATCCAGTCAGTGCCAGAATTTGCTGGAAAAACACATCTGCAGTTCCACTCACAGGAGGGAGAAATATGAGTGGGCAGCGAATGCTCCTTGGTCCTGCATCATACAGTGACCAGACTTTACTGTCATCATCATCTACTATTATCTGGAAAGAGAGACACAGAGGGGAGAAGAAACATAAGACAAGTGAGATTCTTCAGCCAGCTTCCAGGATGGCTTCTAGAAATTTCCAACTTTTAGTAAGTGTTATAATACTCAGGACCTTCTTTCACTCTTCTTCACAGTAGCTTTCAGGCTGTTTTCTAACTGGAATGATAACGTGGAAACAGCTGGAACAGAATTGTGGCCACACACCATCAGACAGAACCATTTGTGCATCGTGACATAGGCTGGATAATGAACTGCACCTCAGGAAAGGAGCCACCGTGCTCAGGAGAGACCCAGGAGGTCATTTCAGGGTACCAAGAGCAGCAGGTGGAGGCTGGAAGAGCCAGCACTGCCCCAGGGACAGCTTTTTAAACAACCATTGATATTTGCATCCATGGACAGAAGATGTTACAGGTCTGGATCCATGCAGACCTGCAGAATTAAGCAGCTATCACCACAAATTATTGATCTGAAACACTTCCAGCTGCCTGCCAGAAACAGAGACACACACAACTCCCAGGGCAGCACTGCAAGGCTGACCTGGAGGGAAAAATACTTCCATCATCTGGCAGCTTCTCAGGAGCATCTGCACTGCCCAGGACACATGGCTGGCTGAGGGAGATTATTCCCCACGAGGTGCTATCCTTAATGAGCAGCTCCTCATACAGCACCACAAGTCCTAGCATAATTAGTACCTTCAGAAGTGTTCAGAATTGGATCTTCTTTTCTAGCAGCACCAAAGCCTGACTTGTTTTGACAAGGCCTGGTCTATCAGAAACTGCTTTCTATATTCCAGATGTTCTTTCAACTCCACAACACAGCAGAAGCTGCATCTTGTACCAGATCAACAAACACAAACCTCTGGGGAAAGCCTGAGTCGAGCAGACAGAATGCATCTCATCTGTATCAAGATTTTATAGCTTTTTGAGCAGTAATATACAAGCACAATTTGCTTTTCCAACCCAGCAGTTAAGCTTCTCAGCAATCAGAGGAGAACAGTGTATCACAAATCAGATTTGCTTGACTAACAAATCTGCTCCTAATAAAGCCAGTATTTCAGGCTCTGGGAGCATGTGAGGAATCACATGATAACGTTGTTTTCTAAAGTCTCTATAAAAAAAAGACAGATTGCATACCAGAGCTTCCAGACCACTGAAACCATTTAAACATAAACCTTGTACAAAAGCCCTGGGCTCCAGGCCTTGCTGTTCTCAGCTGTCATTCCATCAGCAATGTTGGATCCATTGAGGGTGGCTACTACCAAGTTTACCTGTAGGAGTATTTCCAAAGGCAGGCTGTAGTCTTTGAAATAACAACACCAAAGTTAGTTCATGCCAAGAGAGCTGAGGCTGAGAGATAATGTTTCTTTCCTCAAGCCCAGACAGTGAATCAATGGTTTAAGCACTTGTTCTGGTTGATTTCTAGCCACAGGATACACAGTTTAGCTCCAGCTCCTGAGCTGTGTAGGCAGCAGTGTGGTTAACTCCTGACTTGGGAGGTCACCAGCCTTTTTCCCATTCTGGTCAATCAAGATCAGCTACAGTTCACACAGAAGGTAAAATCTGCACTGCGTCAAAACAAAGAGCAGAACTTTTTAGCAGGGCCAGAGTGTCCCTTGATGAAAACTTTTAGGAAGGACTCAGATAAGTCAACAAGTGGTGAATGCAAATGGAGGCACACAGGCAAAGCAGGAGATTCAGTTAAAAAATGTTATTTTCAGTGCTGTACTTCCTATATCTGACCAGGGCAGGAAGGAAGATGGAGCTTTGCATTTCCTGTGCCTGTCAGGAGAAACATCTCAGCACATTCTCAAACAAACTGCTCTGCCTCTGCTTCCTTAGGTTGATCTGACAGCAATTACCAAAGCTGGTCATTCCCTCCTCTGTACTGCACCTCCTTTGCCCTACTGGGAGGATAATGCAGGCAAATGTATTCCCAAAGACTGCTTTTAACTACATTTTCAAATGGAGCTTTTTAAAAAAAAAAATTCTTTCTCCAATAACTAGGACTAGTTTGTTTATTTCTTCATATTCACCACTGTGGCATCATTTGCCTTTTGAGGAGACAGAAGCACTGAAGAGGGCAAGGCATTCCCAAGTCTGAAGGTCACCAGGTCACCATCAGCTTCAGCTTACACACGTCCCCAGTTATGAAACCCTGAAACTGGCAGCAGCTGAAGGCAGTGGCTGCTGGCACTGAGCTGCAGCAGGACCACATTCCCTTGGAATCACAACCTCCAGCTCCTTCCATTCACCACCTTGCAGAGCCTCAGAGCACCCACACATCTTTCTGCTGACATACTGGCCCCTGGCTTTGGTGACCCAGAGAGTCACTGCCTGAAGAGCAGAACCTCAAACAAAGAGCACGTGGGGTCAACAGCAATGCACCTTTCTTATATACAGAAGACACAAACTGGCAAAAATTAATGAGAATCCTACAGCCCTTCCCTCAAGGTGCTTCTGCAGGCCACACAGCCATCCAGGTAAGGGAACCACACCAAAGTCAGCTTAGCCTAAAAGCAAACTATGGCACACCTCAGGCTAGACAGGACACTGCTGCTCAGCCTGTACAGCCACAGCAGGCACCATGCTTGCAGCAGCAGGGTGTAAAGGTAGGGCTGTCCCTCTGTCTGGCAGCAGTCTGGGCTGCTGCAGGTCACCCTGGAACCAGCCCCAGCAGCCTGACCTGCAGAAGGTACAGGAGTGCTTTACTGGGGCAGGAGTTACACACTGCTACTGCACTGTGTGCCCTCTGCCACTCAGCACGTAGAGAGCAGAACCTGGAGCCCTGCACACCTCAAACATTCTCTTGTGGCTCAGTGAAAGGACATGGGGAAATCCAAGTAAAAGGAAAAAAGTGGTTGGACAGTGTGATTAAGCAGAAGAAACTGTCTGGGTTTTTCCCCCATGGTTATTAAGGCTATTCCCACTCTCAGGACCCTGCCTAACTGCTGGGAAGGTGCCTTTGGACATTGCTTTGGCCTGAGGACAATGGGCAGGAACACTGGAGGTGGCTCTGGCAGCTCAGTCCAGTGCACCCAGGCAGCTCTGAGAGGCCACACAAGTGATGCCCAGCACACACCACTCCCCTGGAGCCCCCTCCTCAGGCATGGCTGGCACTAGGATGGCTGCCAGGGCTCACAGCTGCGAGTCTCTGCTCCCCACCACAGGCAGAAGTAACCTCCAAGAAGCATGTGAAGATGAAGGGTGTGCTTTCATGCACTCACATGACAACATGAGAGACAACAGTTCAGGAGATAAAGAAGCTCAGTAGCACAGCCACAACTGCTCTACATTAAGCACACTGAGTCTCTCCCCCTAAAAAACAAGAGGAGATATTTCACCCACAAGATGTACATACCTTTTTAAGAGGAACTGTGCTTCTGAACCAGTTATAGTCAGGAGAGACTTTAATCTCTCCCATGATGTTTAGTAAAAACTCAGTTTGGGTCAGCCTGAAAAAGAGAAGAGAATGAGAAATCAATACCACAGTTTCACCACAGGCAGCTCTCAAAAGCTGTGCTATGTAAATAAAGCAGTGCAGGGTGATTTCCTCTCATCAGTTGATGGCACTACCCCTGACTCACACCAAGTTCACTTTTGCTCAGTTTTCATCAAACCATACAATTATTCTCCCAAGAGGCAGTCATCTGACTGCACCAACCTAATTATGAAATGATGATGCTTCTGTAGCAGCATTCCCATGTGACAGCTGCAGAGAAAGTCAATTGTGTTGCAGGCTGTAAGTGGCTTCAAAACCTAAAGCATGTTCTTGGTTTCTTTTAAATTGATAAGGCACTCCAAGTTTATAGCTAATAAATATTCATACAATTCACTCAGGAGTTCACACCACAGACATTATTTCATGAACCTACTCAGTATTCAGGTCATGTTTTCCATCTGAGTATAACTGACCCAGAGTCCCAGAGCACATCAGGAACATCACCTGATCCGAGGCTTAATTTACAGAAAATCCTTGAAATTTTAATTCTATCCACACAGAAACAGGCTCTTGTCAGAAGTTACCACTGAAGAAATCCTTGAAGCACACCAATTAATACAGCACAAATTGATTCTGAGTTGAGTCCACACAGGAATGCCACTAATTCACTCCCCAGCCAGAATGTCCAAGCATACATAATGAGTATCTTATAATACTTCATTAATTAGTAATAAACACAGAGGTAGCTCCAAGATTTAACTGTTTGGGGGTTTGTTTTAAGCACCAAAAGACCATCAGCTTCCATTTATACAACAAATGGCATCAAACACTTCTGAAGTTTGCAGACTCAATAGTTTCACCCTGAAAGCCAGCTGCCTTGGGAGATTATTTTCGTGCATTCACACACAGCACCAAGCATAGAAAAACAAAGAAACTTTTGCTCTTGTTACTTAACAGTTGCCAAGTCTCAATCAATAGGTTTTGTTTCTTAATTCTTCATAAAATAAGACCTCATTGTGTTCTGTGAGTCACTCCAATTCATTTGTCCCTGCAGGAGAGCTGCCGGTGGGCAGCTTAACCAGTTTGTGGGGTTACAGCTGGATTAACAGTTAGTTACAACTTCCTCATCTTTCAGTCTCCATTTGCCATCTTCCAAGTGCAGGAAATTTGCATTTTAAAAGGGAAAGCACTTTCTAAATTGCATGGCAAACACACACCTTCCATAGAGCACGTGCCACACCTCCCATGTCCAAAGGTTCCAGGTGGGACTCACTAGCAGCCTTCTGGCTGCTGTTTCACATTTGTGTGATTTCACTTTGGTGTTTGCACCAACTGTTCTGCTCTCTATCAAAGTCTGGCAGCAGGTAAAATTACAACAAGGGTAAAAAATATCTATTCCAACAACCTGCAAAGCAGAGCAGGTCATTAGAGCGAGGAAACCGTGGCTCAGACTAATTCCTTTCCATAACCACACATCCATGGCTTTCTACAAGCTCTTCAGCAAACATCAGGGTGACAAAACTGTGGCAGGCAAATCACAGGAAATGCCTTGAAACACACATTATCTTGGACTGTTACACTGGCAGGGCCAAGAAGCAGAAGTCACGGTCAGGGCCCCGCACGGACACCGAGGGGCCAGAGAGGGAGAATTTTCCTGCTGTTCCCTCTGGTTGGCACAGAGGGTTGGCAACCCCTTCCTGCTGTGATCACCTCACTACTCCTGCCACCTCAGTCTTTCAGCTACTTGCTGGGGGCTGGGAGCACAGAGCTGTGTCATTACAGCTGTAAGGAAAAGGTACCACACAGGTGGACTTTGTGCTGTCCCTGTCCCTCGTCTGGTACCACAGTGGGTTTAGAGTCCACCTGACCCAAATCCTGAACTTCCTAGTTCAGGTGTTGCCACTCAGGGAAGTGAGCCATTGGCCACTAACACCTGGGCTGATCTCCACCAGCTTTCTTCTGAAGGAGCATCTCTGATGACCACTCCTAAGGGCTGCCTTTCCTTCCAGGCAAGAGGAAGTGTGGATTAGAGAATGTCCTCTTACTGAAATGGGTTGTTCTTTTTCTCCTTTGCACAGAAATGCAGCATTGAATTTGTACACACAAATACTCATATTAACAACAACTACACGTGCTTTCCAGCCACAGAGAAGCTGAAAACAGGGATTCAGCTTCTGAAGCTAACTCAGACTGCAAAGAGCCTGATGCTGGTCATGATCAGCCTCCAAACACCCAAGTTTCCTTTTTAGTAAAACCAAACCACTTGAAGAACTTTGCCTCTTAAAAACAATTCCCCTGAAAGAAGAATCACCTATGGATCTACTCAGAGCACTTAGTAATAGCCTCCTTGTGAGTTATTCCAGCACGCTAATGACTTAATCCATTCATTATTGATTCAAAAAGACGAGAAAGAAGATTTATGGGGAACTGGGATATGGCAGCAGCACCTTCCCCTCTTCCCCCACGCTGCCCACCGCCCCCAGCCCTTTCTCTTTCTCCCTCTTCAACCACCTTTGGCTCCACAGCTTTGCAGGGAGGAGGGGACAAAAGCGCACACCCTCAGCCCAGCTTTCCCCTCTGTAGCACAGGCTGAGGCAGCCCGTTCCCCTGAGAGACCCCCAGTAAATGGAGCCCCAGGGGGGACTTCGGGCTCCCTGCGGAGCCGCGTCCTGACCCTCTCCCTTCCCTCCCTCAGGGGTCGCAACGACCCCGCTCCAGACATCCCCCGCCCCGCACAGTCCCCTGCCCCCTCCGGCGCAGCCTTTCCAGGGCTGACAGTGTCCCGAGGGAGCGGAGATCGCCCCGCTCGCCTCAGCGCCCACCCGGCCCCTCAGAGCCGCCTCCTCGGTGCGGGGCGCTGACAGCAGGGGCAGGCCCGTCTCCACAGCGACGACCCCCGCCTTCCCCATCACTGCTGGGCGCTCACCGGCTGGCAGGGCCCGGGGCGAGGAGCAGAGCCAAGAGCAGAGCCAGGAGCAGCAGGACCAGGAGCACCGAGGCCGCCGCCGCTCTCCCGCCTCCCGCTCCCGCCCCGCGCGCCCAGCCGGGGGCACCCGCCGGCCGCCACTTCCGGGTGCTGCGCCGCACCGCCCACGTGACCCCCGGGCGGAGCGGAAGCAGCTCCGCCGCCATCGCTACCGAGGCGGAAGTGAGCGGGGCGGGCGCCATTGCTACCGAGGCGGGAGTCACGTGGTCCCTGTGTTAATTCATGTAATAATTTGCGTTGGAAGGGACTTTTTAAAACTCGCTTTGTTCCATCCCCCACCACGGTCGGGGACTACTAGAACACGTTGCGCCAATCTCCGTCTAACCTGGCCTTGAACACTTCCAGGGATGAGGCGCAGCTTCTCGGGCAGACTGTTTGCTGCGGGGCAGCTCAGGTTAATTGAGGAGAGCGACAGGTGATATTGAGTCATTCCTCTAATGAACAGGTGGAGTAAATTAGCCTCGTTTAATTGGTATGTAATAAATAGGAGTTGAAGGTGAGCTATAGTTACTTGCAGTTATGGGTGTATTCTCCATACGGTACCTGAAGGATACACTTCATTAGATAATATATATTTATGCAGTGCTCTTCCCTGCTTAAAGAGCACCCCACAGCACCCGGCATCATTTTCTATTCGCTCCTAAAATCGCTTCAGTTTGCCTGAAGTTTTTCTGCTCCAATCTCAGCCCGATCTTTTCATGAAAGGCTTTAAAAAACAAACCAAAAAAAAAAACCCAAAAAATATTTCTGTGATCAAAGGGAAATACTCCTCTCATATCGTATATGGAAAGAGGAATTAAAGGGCGGAATCAGCGGGAATACACACGCCTGGACAGTGCGCCCGAGACAGACCGAGACAATCCGGGGGCGCTGCCAGTCGCAGACTACATTTCCCTCAATGCCACGCGGCGCTCACGCAGCCATTCACAGCGGAGACTAC
>VYXF01003603.1:958896-978131 GCA_013397295.1 Polioptila caerulea
GTAGCCGAAACTTGAAATGTTTCTCATAAAGATGGGCTTAATTAGCAAAATTAAGTATTTCCAACGAGACTGTGCCAGCTACTCACTGGAAGTTGAAGGCTGTGGAAGGTTGTTGCTTTTTTTACTGTTTTTCATTGTATTCTTGGCTGTACTGAGAGTAGACAAACCATCTGCTGCTTTGGGTGAAACGTAGAACACCCCGAAATTGTGCTGAAAAAATCCCTCTGTTGCCACATTTGCAACAATATTTTCAATCACTCTACCCTCAGCAATAGCCTGATGAGTCAGAGATCATTTACTGCCCTTAAGAGGTGAGTTAACTCTTTGTAGGTGCCTTTGCATTTACATCTCAAATATCACCTGTGCCGTAAGGTTCAAACCTGTACTTTCAAGTCCAGCCTGTCTGGCCTTGTGCAACCTCTCTGAAACAATCAACTTTAAAGCAGGTACTATTTGGAATTCATTACAGAATTATCTTTTTTAAAATTTGTGGGGCTCTTGGTCAGAGCTAAGATTCAAAAGGATTATGTAAAACAAGCAAAATTGAGACTAAAATACAGATAGAGCAATACAGTTGTTTATCCATCAGTTTTCAATGAAAGTTGTTCAAAAAATTAAATGTGTCTTATTTTTGTGTATGTTTTATATTAAACTGTGTCTTCTGCCGGGTGCTCTGTTTGCTGTGGCTGGTTGGTGCAAACTGGAGAGAGTTCAGAGTGCACAGATCAGTGGAACCAGTCGAGTGTTATGTGGGACAGTTACAGTTTGTCACGGTCTCCCTGTCACTTTCCTGAGCCGTAGCTGCCTCCAAGATCACCCAGGCTTGGCCCAAAAGTCAGTATTTATTTTCATCAAGTATCAATTAAAGGTTAATAAGGGTGTTAAGGAGCTTCCCATCGTTCCTTTACACACAAATCCGAGCACCCTGGATCGGTTCCATTGCTGCCAGCGATGTTAGGGACACGTCCTTTGAATTCAGTGCTCCCAAATAAACATCACCTGAGCCACCGTGCCAGGCGTGTGTGAGCAAATCCTGCCAGGTGTTACACATTGGAACATTTAGCACAGTCTGGATCGGTCAGTGGCAGCTGCCAGGCTCTGGGCTGCAATGTTGATTTCCCCTGAAAATCTCCCTCTGGGCTTATTGACGCAAGGAAGCATTGCTGATAACTTTCTTACTGCTTCATTGTGTAATTATAGAATGATATTTTGTCCAAAAAATGCCACTCAGACATCACGATAAGCGCGTGGGGCTTTTCATGCTTAGCCACAAGCTGATGTAGCAGTAATTTGATTTTTTTTTTTTCCTCCAATTTAGCCTTCACAGCTCGGTACTCAGTGCTATGTAAGATTTCATAGATCATCCCATACAGTTCTCAGTGCATTTTCTGTCTCATGAGAGCACTCTGAATTAAAATGAGGACTGAAATGTTTGAGCTTTTTTGTTTGTGCTTCAGCCTTTCTCTGCTGGCCAAATCTCCCCGTGTTACAAGGAAAGCTGTGTGTCTTCAAGTTTTGTTCAAGGGAGGCAAGGTGATCATTGTTTTATTTTAAAGGGTCTTTTCTCAGTTTCTAAACCAAATCCCAGTAAAGGAACCATCTCTGAGGAATAAGCCTCCAAGAGAGGGAACTGCTCAGAACAGCTATTGCTTTGTAAACACTCACCAAAGCTTATTCTTTACTGACAAGTGCACTTGGCACACGGAGTCGTCAGAGTTCTCTGCACATTCAGTTAAAAGGCACAACTGCTTCTGAGAGCCAGCCAGTGTTTTCAAGTTTTGGGTGATGTTTTCATAGCTTATCCTGTGTAATCTAAAATGTGTTGCAGTGGCACTCAGCAGAGGAATTTAAAATGGGGAAGCTCATGGATTGTTATTCCTCCCTCACGTTTACAGACAGAAGCAATGCTTTTAAGAGATTTTTAAAAGATTAATTTTCAGTCATGTTAAAAATAGCTACAAGTCATCTTCAGGTTCAGAAGTCTTAAGCAGCATGTGAGTGAATAAACCAGCTTTGAATCTCATTTGACACTGTCATCTTTGTTGTGACATTGCAAGGGCCTGTAAGAGTTTTCCTGGTAAATTTGGGTTCCTCTTCTTTATTTTTCTCCCTTCTTATTATAGTAACAAGGTGAATTTTCAGAGTACCCTTTTCCAGCTAAGTTCCCAGCTCTTGGTTGCTGTTGTTTCCTCTTTCAGAGCAAATGAGCTGCGCTTCTCTTGCCTCTCTTATTTTTTTGAAGAGTTTTTTTGGATTTTTCCATAGGATTCTCTCATCCCTATAACAATCAGACTATGTGTTGTCAGCGAGTTTGTGATTCCCATTGTATAGCTCTCAGTAAGGCACAGAGTCCTTATCAAAACCAGAGAGCAAGTGAGAAATTTGCCACTTTAAATGCGAGAGATGAGATACAGATTCCGGGCTGTTGTTGATGTTGAAATCACAAGCACAACATATGTTGGCTCACGTCATACCCTGCCATGAAATGCAATCCTGCCCGTGTTGCAAGAGGAGGAAAAGGCTGTTTAGTTTCTCAGGGAGGTGTTTTTTTCATGTTGGCAATAAGGTGTTTCAGCAAAGTTAAGATCACGCTGAGTTCGCCAGTGCCGGCCCATGGGCGAGTGCCAAATAGGACACAGCTTCTCAGTTTTCCCCAGCACAATTTTTGTTGCCAAGAGGTGCCTCAAATTCCTGGAAACTAATTTTTAGTGGAGTTCCCAAGTGAAAGCGAAATCCAGACGTGCAGTCATTGCGTATGAAACACCTGATTTTTGCATAATAGAGAGACCCTTCAAAGGTTTGTCTTGAGGGGTTAATTATTTCACAATAAAAGCTGTAAGTTGATTGTGTTTATCATTGTGAGGATCAGTTTCATAACTGGGATGTTCCCTATTTCATGCCACAACAGGACTCTCAATTGTCTGCTCTTAGAGGACCTGGAATTAGCTTGGGGTCTTTTTTTTTTTTTTTTTTTTTGAAAACCCAGCTGAACATTAAGGTGGTAAAGATCATTTACTTTGAATGACTGAAATGTGGGTGTCCAGAGCTGAATTGTGTCGCCAGAACCTTTAAACTCCACTTAAAGTAAATAAATTCTGAGATTTGGTGGCAGTGGAATTAAAATGGGAGTATTTTAGTATTTAACTTCCTTCTTTTTCTTTTCTTTTAGGTATTACTTGTGGTCGTACACGCATCCCTGTTTTAGGAAAGCTTGGGACTTTTGAAACTTGTTCCCTAAAACGAATTCCCCTTAGAAACTTTTCAGAAACACCAGCATATTTTGCTTCAAAGGATGGTGCAAGCAAGGATGGCTCTGGAGATGGAAGCAAGGTAATTTCCACAAACTGAAGGTTTCAATAGTTTGTGTAAAATGTCCCTTAAACTTCTTTTATTTTTTTACTTAAAATTAATCTTGACATTTTGGCCAACTCCTGACATTTCTAATCATTTAAATTGTTGCAACTGGCAGTGAAGAAAAAATAAACTGTATTGTGAATTTGTTAGGAGATAAACCTTATAAACATCCCACAGTGCTTTTCCCAGTTTTATAAATCTTTTTGCTCAGTGTAAACTTGAAAACTTTATTTATTGTCATAAATCAAGAGCAGGAAGAGTCAGGAAAGTGTAGTAATCAGAGCTATTATCCTTCAAAAGCCTGGTGCTCCCAAGTAGACTTTTTTAAAGTACATTTTAAATGTTTCTGGGTTTAAAACTGATTTGTCTTAAGTTAGACAAGTCAGCAAGGACATGAGCTCACTTCTTGTTAGTCAGTTGTAGTCTATTTTTATCCTAGTCATTCTCTATAATTATAGTTAATAAACAGCTTCTTCAGATAAATGATTACCTGAGAATAAAACTGCTCTTTAGTCAGCAAATAACATTTTGAGAGTTCACAGGCAATAACTTTGCCTTAGTGTGGTGTGTAATGAACCTGAGGAACTGTTCAGGTGACACAGGTCTGTTCTGAAGGTGCAATTAAACTTTTTTAAAAAACAAAGAAGATTAAAAGAATTAATAGTGTTTGGTTTTTTCTTGAAAAGGGTTGCAAGGAGAAATCAGTAAGCAAGACACATTTAAAAAATGAAGAAGTGCCTTAGAAACAGGAAGAGAGATTTTTGCCGTTTCCTAAAATATAATAACTTATATAAATCAGAGTATGAAGGCATAGATACAGATACAAATAAAAAATGCAGTATTTCCAAGCACTTTGAAATGCATGTTTTAGCATAGATTGCTACATGTGCCAAGAAAGTGAGAGGAGCTGTGGCTTGAGAAACCCTTAGAATCCATGCAGTTGAGATAATAAATTAGTCTCTAAATGTCCTTTGTTTTCTTGTCTGGCATTAAAACATTAAAATACATTATTAAAACGTGTTGACACAGCCTGTTACTGTTCTAGTGCCAGTCAAGCAGCTCTAAAGCAGGTATGGGATACCTCTTCCATGGGCATCCAAGAGTGCCAGACCTGGGAAATGCAGATGTATTTGTAAATAATTTGTAGATGTAAAACACTTCCAAGTATTCATCACATTCTTTTAAGTTCCCAAAGCCTTTAAAAAAACCCTGACAGTAGCTACCTTGTCATTCAGCTATTGCAAAAGTCAAATTATTTCATTCCATAAGCACACTGCTAAATGCCTGCTGTACCAGCTCCATTGTTTGGGGCTAATTGTCTGGAAATCTCTTGTAGAAATCTGTTGGTGAGGGTGGTGGTAAAAAGTCAAGCTCTGGAAGCTCTGGGAAAGGAGGGAACCAACTGCGCTGCCCAAAGTGTGGGGACTTGTGCACACACGTGGAGACCTTTGTGTGTAAGTTTTCCTTAAAACTTCTTTTTTTAAAATAGGCACAGATGTGACTTTGTGATTTGACATAGGCTAACACTTAGCTATCAGGACTACCTCATTACATGATGTCAGGAATTTTCTTAGGGTTAGTTTGGCCTTGGTGTGACCAACAATTTATTGTCTCTGTGAGTACATTTGTGTAATTCCCATGATGTGTGGGAATGTGGTAATGGAATTCACTATTTTAAAATAGTTCATGGCATTTTGTATTTAATACCATTCCTGCTACAGATACTTTCATATCTCTATTATATAAAGTATATACTTTATGTATGTGCATTTGTAATGTCTGTCCTTTCTTTCCTAAATAATAAAACTTTAATCCTGCATGTACTATAACCAAAGTGCTTATCCAGCAGAGGAATTAGTATCTGACAGATGGCTTACTAGAACAGTCTTCCATGGCAAAGTCAGAGCTATAATACATCCCAAATAGTAGGCTGGAAAGTTCAACTAGAAAGTCCAAAATGCCTTTTCTCCAGCAGCAATTGCTACTTTTGTGGGTTTTGTGGGCTTTGGTTGGTTGGTTGGTTGGGCTTTTTTTTTGGGTTTTTTTTTAAGTATAATCCAAATTATTATTCTTTAGGTTTTATCAGACTTCAAGACATTTCATACCTTATTTCAGCAGTAGTGAGACCAGCTCAGAAAACAAAAACTTCTGTCAGAAAGCAAATGCCCATTGCTAGTTGGTGGGGCTCAAGGAGGAAGTATCAAGTCATAATCAGACTTGTGCACTAAGAGGCTTGAGACAAGGTCAGCATAAATGTGTTCAGCAGAAGAGCTGGCAAAAGTAATAAGTGGATGTGCTGTTGTTTGCTGCTACTCATATAAAACAGGATTTTAAATGATAAAATGTGATGAAGCACAATACAGTTCTATAATAACAATATATTTCTTTGTTAGAGAAAGGATCAGTCCTCAGTTACTTTTTCCCCCCAGAAATAAGGTTGTTTTTCCAGTTTGTTTGAAACTATAGGCAACAAGGTATTCTGCAAAACCTGGCACTAGTTCATGGAACTAGAAATATGATCCTGTCTGGTGTTCAGTGTGCTCTCTCTGTGGACTAGGTGTGGTTGGAAACAGTAGAAGGATTTTTAATCTCATTTACCTTCTTATGATTCATGAGCAGGCAGAGATGTTTTTGCAGCTCTCTCACTTCACTGGTGTGTTTCCCTTGGTCCTGCTTTTTGTGCTTTTATCTGGAAATACCATTCAAGCATCATCCCAGAACGATCCCTGGAAAGCAGAGATGGGATTTAGTGTTTTGTCAGTGTTGCTGGGAACACTTAAGCATGCTTGGAAACTTCCTTGGGAACAGGATTTATTCATACCAGCATTATGGGAGAACAAATCTTGATAGATGCAATCTAAAATTCCCAAGTAGTGAACCCACTTGAGTTGCAGCATCAGAATAACACAGGTTCTGTGAACAGCTTGGGACTGGAATCCCACATTTTTCCAAAGTTCCTGTGAGTTCTGGTGAAGTTTTTTCTGGACCTGTGTTATTCTGCTTTAGTCTGTTAATTTGAGCACACTGCTTCCCAACCACACTCTATAAAGCAGCTGAAAAACAGAAGTTCTCTAATTATCTTAAAATTTATTTGGAAAAAAGAAAACCTAAGAGAAATAAATGTGTCCCATTCTGACCAAAATGAACGGGTTGCAAGTAGTATTAAGCCTACTGTAACTTGATTTTTTGGGATAAGCCTTTGTTGTTGCTCAGTCAGGAAAAATTAGGAATTTGCACAGTTCTGATTTGAATTGCCAACCTGCAGAGCCTTAAATAAACATCTAAAACCAAAGGAAAACATGCAATTAGCATTTGTGTCCATTTAAATATTAGCTTTTCAGTCATTTTGAGACAAGTAGGGAAACAAAATACTCAATAAAAGCCATTTTTATTACAAAATTAATTGTCACTGAGTGGCAGCATGGCAGGCTGGTTTTGCAGTGGAGTTTGTTTTTGGTGGAGCTTCACTTTGTATCTGCAAAACTTGCAGAAAGATTTGCTTGGCAATGGTTTCCCAGTAATTAACAGTGAAGGGAAAATACGAGGCAAACAAAAAGTCATTTTCCTTTGACCTCCTTTCTCAGCAGTTCCTGTATTGTTTTGGGTTGTGAAAGTCTGTAAGGAGAGTTTGTGATCAGTGAAGTAAGGCTTGATCCTCAGATGGGGAGTGAAATCCAATAGCTCTAAAGCTGATTGACATAAGAAGCCTTATCTGGATGCTGCTTTTACTGTCTCCACCTGATGCCATCAGGTTACTCCATCCTCCAAAGCAGCACTTCCCTGCTACTGTCCATACTGGGAAGCTTCCCTGCTTTCTTTTTCCTGGTTGGTTTGGTTTTTTTTAACCTTAAAGCAATTTGATAGTAGCCCGTAATCTCAACCCTACAACTCTTGTTAAGTTTAATCATCTGATTGTTTCTGTTTCCTGTATGTTTTGTGGAAGCCTGGCATTTCTTTTTGGCAAGGTCAGCTCACACAGGCTTTAGAAATGCCTTTGCTAATGCAGCCTCTGTGGCAATGTTGTCTGACTAAAAACAACACTTGACTTGCATTTTGGCACACTGTAAATATTTGCAGACATCTTAATGACAGGGAGGGAATTTGACATGGATATTCTTTGTTGTGCTTATTTGTATTTGCTAAAAGAACATATGAAAACATGCCAGTATTTAGGATTAGCAAAGTTGCCTGCAACTCAATTGTGTAATATATATATATTTTTTTTTTTTTGGTGAAGTTTTAAAGATGCCCCATAATGCTCTTAAAGCCCACTCCTTATTTTCTGGGGTTTTTTAATCATTTTGTGGATCTTTAAAGGGAATAACCATTCTCATGGCTATTCTATCCTAAATAAGCCTTGTATAAGGAAGGAGAACAGCCTCATGGCACTGTAATCATCATGAATATCAGAGGTGTTGGGAGTGAGCCCTGGGAGGAAGGTGGGCTTGCTTTTTTCCCCTACATTATTGTTGCTAAATAATAGTTACATAAGAGGAATGGGTTCCTGCAAGTGGCTTCCCATCACATTCCCATGAGGCAGATAACAGTAATTTGGAAGGTTGCCAGGAGAACTTCCAGGCTGTTACACAGGATTTCTTTGAAGTGAAGTTAATAAAGCTCTGTTGGTCATAGTGTTAGATGCTACATTCTTGAAGTAATCTGTTGGTCTTGCTCATCCAGGTCTAAGGTGGGATTAATGGTAAGAAAACCCCCACCCACTCCTCTCTTGCTGACGCCAGTCCTGTGGGACACAACAGGTTATAAATAAGCACCTTGTTTATTGCTAGAGGGTGTTGTTACAGTCAGCTGGTGCTACAGTGTTCAAGCCATTTCTAAAAACTTGTCAGGATTTCAGAAGTTCTGACACTGGGGGTTGTTTTTCTACATCTACTTTACTTTTAATTAAATACATTTACTAGTATATTTGATTTAAATCTATCCTATTGCTCATGATTTGCATTTAGTGGCATAGTAATATGGCTAGAAAGGATCTATTCTAAATTCCTTTTATTATCCTTCTCTACTGTCTGTTTTTATTATTTCAGCTTTGCCAAAGGAAAATAAAAGCAATGCAGGTTCTCATTTTCAGGCTTATGAAACCAACCTTTGCAGATTTCTTGAGACATAGTTCACAAAGTCAGCGGTAGGAGGGTTCAGCTTTTGGAATTTGAAATAAGTTTGTTCTGGTCTTGACAGTAAAAATAAATAAGCAGAAGATCTTGCAAAACATCAAAGTCCTTGATGTTCTGTTGCATACCACAGCTGCCTCTAGTTGGGGTGAGCCCTTTGGGTGACCCCCTTGTGCTCGGTGTCCTGGGCTTGGGTGACTCAGGCCTGATCCACAGTGTTCCAAAGCCAGTGGGATGCAGAGAGCAGGAGCTGCCAGAGCCCTCCTGTAAAGCTGTCTTTGATATTCTAGACTGTTTCCCTGTACTTTAGTCTGTGCCTAACCACAATATTTTATTTTGCTGTCAGTTTGAGAGTTAGGAACATTTCCTGCATAGCTAAACCCTTCATTCATTTTGTCTCTCTCAGAAGTGCAAAGTGTTCTTTTCCTGAGTGTGGTGCTACTGGATAAATATCAAAAAGAGTTTTGTGTTTAATCCATTGTCTGGTTGCTGCCCAGCACTGTGATTTCTTTGGGGCAAATTGTGTTCCCTCTGTGTCAAATTTCATAGGCCAATACTAGTTTTTAAATGTTCTTAGGTGAGTGAGGGAGAAATGTTGGGTAAACACAGAGTGGCTGTGCTGTCTTACAGGTCCTTGACCTGTGTCATGAATTTGGGCAGAAGCAATTCCTCTTTTTTTTTCTTTTTTTTGACTTTTTCTGCAGCTTCCACCCGTTTTGTGAAGTGTGAGAAGTGTCACCACTTTTTTGTTGTCCTGTCAGAGGCAGACACAAAAAAGAGCATCATTAAAGAGCCCGAGTCAGCAGCAGAAGCTGTGAAATTGGCATTCCAGCAGAAGCCACCACCTCCACCGAAAAAGGTACATCCTTAATTCCCCCCAGAGTCCCCTTGTGCTGCAGCATGAAGAAATGCTTCCCTTAATCTGCATCAGGTGTGTAATGGGCTGCTGGGACAAAGCAACAAACAATAAAGATGATTAGCTCAAGATTAAACCTTTGTGAGCTGTGTGACCCCAGCAGAGCTCTGATAAAGGGAACAAGTAGATCCAATAAAGGTATTGGAGGATGTTTTCCTCTGTCTTTGTCTTGTGACTTCATTTTCTCCTCTGACCTTGAGGCTGACCTCAGCCCTCACCAAGCATTGTAACTTTTCTTTCTCACTATGGCCTTGCATTCTGTATCCTTATTTTGGCAGTTTCTTTCTGTAGCTGAAGAGCCTTTTATTTGGTTTAGGTGAGAGCTGTAGCTGATTAACTTGTGGCCATGGTCCTTCTGAAGTCTTTTGGTTTCCCTCTGGAGATGAGTGAAGGAAGCCTTTTGTGTTCCTGAGTTCCTGATGGACTGTAGTAGTTTCTAAACCTGCACATGGCTGCTTGATAGGCCTCTTTTAAGAAAATAAAATTTCTGTTCCTCTTCAAAATTAGGGTGAAAATGGCAATGGTCTTACATAGCAGTAGGGCAGAACTGACAGACACAATATGAGTGTGTAAACACCATGCTTTTTCAGTAAACTTATCAACAGGAATATGTTTTGTATTTTAGATGGTAGTTTCTGTTTCTCAGGTCTGTACTGATTCAGACCAAAGTGCATCTTTGGCACAATATACTGTTTTTCCTTTTCTGCTGCAGGATGATTTAGAAGTGTTACTAAGATCCTGCTATTTTTCAGATTTACAACTACCTCGACAAATACGTTGTTGGTCAGTGTTTTGCTAAGAAGGTGCTTTCAGTTGCTGTGTATAATCATTACAAGAGAATCTACAATAATATCCCATCTAACCTGAGACAGCAAGCAGAAGTTGAGAAACAGACTTCTTTAACACCCAGAGGTTTGTATGATATTTGGTATTTTTCTGGTCAAATAAATTACCATTTCAGAGCCCTAACTTAAGAAATTGAAGATTTTCACCCTGACACTAGATGGTCTATAATTGAAAGGGTCTATAAGAATTTCTCCTAAATATAATTTTCACTGTGAGCTTCTTGGATTTATTCAAATGGTAATCAGAAGGTTCTTAAGGTGCTTACCACATTAAATGCTTAGCCCTTTTTACTGATACATATTATGGGGTATTCTCCTTTAACTTTCTAACGTGAGTCTCCTAATTTTTTCTTTCTAATCTCATTTACTGCTTAATGGTAAATCTGCTGCTTAATCTGCAAGCAACAATGCAGATCAGGAAGGTGCTATTTTGCATAGGTAAATTGATGAGTACTTAGATTTCTAACTTCCCTTGCTCCTGCTGGCAGCATCTGCTGGTCACCACAGTATTGTTCCTTATCTGGCAGGTGTAGGTGGAGTTACTCTTGGCAGCACTTCTGCTGCTGAGTGCATGTGTAGCTATGTTGATCTAATTTATTTTTAGAAGTAGGATTAAGTTGCCATCTCTGACTCAAAGTGTACCCTGGGTGGGTTTTTTTTGAAGGTTTTTTGTTCTGTCTTGCAAAAGTTACCACAGAAATCTTCTTTGTTTTTTTGAATTAGCATAAAGAAGTCTTTTAAATGAGGAGGGGATATTAGAAGCACTGTTCTGGAAATGGTGAAAGGGCAGTTGTGTACCAGAAGTTCCTGACCCTCCACAGGGAGATAACCTGGTTCATACCCAGAGAGACAGTGAATGTTTACATATTTCAGAGTTCTGTCTTTTAACAAAGAACACTGTAACACTCAGGGAGAGTTTAAGGAAGCCTCTTCAAACCAAAACTGTTATTGCATTTTTTTCCCCTTCTATAATTGATTTTAAAGTGAAAATCTAATTAGAGGTAATAGATTGTTGTTGTTTTTAGAAGTAGATAGCTTGCTGGCATTTTAAAAACATGCAATTTGGGTTTGGGGTTAATTTTGACAGCCATAAAAAATAGCTCTTGTGGGAATTTCATGTTAGAAATATATTCATAGACAGTGATGAGGTGTATTCAGAAGAGGGCAAGAGGTGGAGAATTTATAAGCTTTTATAAACTTACTTTTTTATGACTGTTTTCATCCTCTCTCTTAGAATTAGAAATCAGAAGACGGGAGGATGAGTACAGATTTACAAGTAAGTGAACCCTCTCCTCATGTCCTCCTCTGCAATACCTTTTATGACATGGAGAACAGTCTTTAGTGACTGCTAGTTTGAAATGTTGGGTGAAGTGCAGCCCTTGTGCTTTTTCATCATGGAAATCAACAGTTTGGGTTTATTTCTTCTCATACGTAAAAAAAAAATAAAAATAAGAAATTACAGTTAAAATGAGTATGTTTGTAAGGACTGAAAATTTCTCATGTTTTTTAATGTAGAGGAATACTTTTGGGTAATCCACTGTGCCATTGGAAATTCTTTTCCTATCTGCCTCTGCAAAAGTATGATTGGAACTCCTGTTTGTGTAATAATTGTGTTGTATTTCTGTTGCTTTCCTCTCTGTAAGCTTCTGTGCAGAGAGAATTCTAGGTTTTCAGAAGAACCAAGCTGTTACTGTGTGTTTAAGGTAGTGACAGACCTTGTTGGTGCTCAAAGAGTGCTGTTATTGTTCTCTTCAGAACTCCTGCAGATTGCTGGAATCAGTCCACATGGTAATGCTTTGGGAGCATCAATGCAGCAACAAATGAACCAGCAGATACCTCAGGAAAAACGGGGAGGAGAAGTACTAGATTCACCCAATGATGACATTAAACTTGAAAAAAGTAATATTTTGCTGCTTGGACCAACTGGATCAGGTATGCAGCTGCATGTGTCAATAGGTGTCCTATGTTTCATGGAATTTGTTGTTAATGGGTGATTTGCCTCTTCTGTGGTTATTCAGATTTGGTTTATAAAAAAACTAAACTGTGAATTTCAGACTGGGCTTCCAGTGCTTTCATGCCATGAGCTATGAACATGCTGAGCTAGGGGCCTTAAAAAGGAATGAGCTGCAGTTGTGTGATTTTCTTTTTTTTCTTTTTTAATGCCTATGTTTACTGACTGAATAAAGATGCCACTTTGACTAAGCTGAAGTAGAATACATCTATAATATCTCTGCTTTAGCTGGCAAGCTGAGATGCTGCAGTTAGTGCTGTTTCACCTCCGGGACAGATTAGTTGCAGGGGGTTGGAAAGAGAGATTATTTTGTATGTTCATAAGACTTGGGAGTGTTTGTGCTGAAGTGATGGCATTTTGCAGACTTTTTGGGAGAACATTCACTAAACAATATTTTAATTCTGTTTCTTCCCAACTTCAAAGCAGGAGCAATTGGACTTTGCACTGCACCCTGAGTGTCTGCAAAGGACTACTGATTTATTTAATCTTTAAACTCTGCAAGTACATGTATTATGGTTTTTATATTGTGTGACATTTTGTGATACTGTATGCATTTCAAGCTGCCTTAAATGTGTACTATTGAACTAAAACCAGAAATACAGCCTGCCAATGTAAAAACCACTGCTTACAAAAGCTATCTCCCTTGGAAAATATTCTTATATTAAGATGCTTGTATGATTCAGAATGTCAAATAAGAGTAATGATGATGCTGTGATAAATCCTTGAATGGTTTGAGTTGGAGGGTACCTTAAGGCTCCCCTTGTTCCACCCCTGCCATGGCAGGGACACCTTTCTCTATCCAAGGTTGCTCCAAGCCCTGTGCAACCCGGCCTTTGATACTTTCAGGGATGGGGCAGCCACAGTTTCTCTGGGCACCCTGTGCCAGGGCCTCCCCACCCTCACAGGAAAGCATTTCTTCCCAATATCTCATCTAAACCCACCTTCTTTCAATTTAAAGCCATTCCCCCTTGTCCTGTCACTACACACCCTCGTTGAAAGTCCCTGTCCAAGTACTTGGATTTGCCTGCTCTAGGAGAAGTGTGTGGCAGTTCTAACATGCAGCTTTTATTTTACCAGGTAAAACCTTGCTGGCTCAGACTCTGGCTAAATGCCTAGATGTCCCTTTTGCTATCTGTGATTGTACCACCTTGACTCAGGCTGGTTATGTTGGGGAAGACATTGAATCTGTCATCGCAAAACTCCTGCAAGATGCCAACTACAACATAGAAAAAGCACAGCAAGGTAAACTTTTAATGTGTTCATTTTCTTGAAGTACTCTAAGCTTTTGAGACCACCAGTATTCCTGGAATTAGTGTTCCTGCTGCATGTACCCAAAATGCAAATCAGATAGAATAAACCTGAAAAGAGCTCAACATGTATCTTGTAGTTTTTGGTTTTGTCCATGATTGGACAAAATTACACAGGTTTTTGTAGTCAGGAAGCAGAACAGACTGCTCCATTCTCAAATCTTATTATTCTCTATAAATTCTTACTTCTCTTTAAAAGTAGGGTCTTCTTTAAACCCATTTTCTGTAACTGCAGGAATTGTTTTTCTGGATGAAGTAGATAAGATTGGCAGTGTTCCTGGTATCCATCAGTTACGGGACGTTGGGGGAGAAGGTGTTCAACAGGTAAATACTTTCATGGAGTGATTTTACTGCCTGAGTGAGCAGGACATAGGATCCTGCCATGTCAACCAGCATGGGAATGTATGGAGTCATAGTTCTTCAGTTCCTTAATTATTCACCTTCAAAAGACACATCTTTCCTCCTGACTTCATTAAACTGTTTTTGAAATTATGTTTTTTGAGGCATCCTCATGGAAACATTTTAGTTCAAAAATGTCTTTGCAGCATTCGGACAGCCAGCTCATAATGTAGGCAAGGACAGGTAACATTTCCCATTTAAACAAAACACTTAAAGCAGCTAATCCTCAGATGAAAAATGTGCATGGGGGCCACATTAAAGGAACGTTTTTGTCCTTGAGTGAGATTGTCTTATAGGGAAAAACTGACTTTTTTGGACACTTACTGTGACTGTAAAGGCATAAGGGAGCAAAAAATACAAGTATATTTCTTGGAGTGAACATATGGTGTGCCCTTTTACATGATGCTACACAATAGAAATTTTTTTTATTGCTTATTTCTTCTTTCTTTCTTAGGGCTTGTTAAAATTACTTGAAGGCACAATAGTAAACGTTCCAGAAAAGAATTCTCGGAAACTACGCGGAGAAACGGTGCAGGTTGACACCACAAACATCCTGTTTGTAGCTTCTGGTGCTTTTAATGGTCTTGACAGAATTATCAGCAGGAGGAAAAATGAAAAAGTGAGTGCATCAGGCTGTATCTGGGCTGAAAAATCATCATCTTGATTACTGTTCCAAATACTGACTTTTACAGGTCGTGCTTTGTTTGTACACACGCTAAATTTCTTTATTTCAGCAAATGGTGCTAAAAAACCATCATCCTCTTAGACCTGGTCCTGCAGTTCACTGTTTTATAGGTTAATATCTGGGGGCAGGGTTCTGGCTGCAGCATTCTGACAAAATATGCTCCCTGTCTCTAAAACTAAAGGAGTGACTGAAATTCAAGTTATTGTTCATGTTAATTCATGTAGCTTCCCATGTAAGCAAACTTGCCTGCATTTGCTTCACTTCAGAAGTGTCACTGGTACTTGTAAAATGACCAGAACGTGTTGATAGCCTTCTATATTTAAAGAAAAAATTGCTCTTGTACTGATGTATTAATCCTTCACTGAGGAAATTCAAATTTATAAGAAACTGATTTTACTCTAAATAGTTTCTTGAACTCGAATTAGTTCGTAATGACATAATCAGTCTCTGCAGATTTTTTAATACTCATGGAAAGTGATTTATTTCCATCAAGAAAACTCAGTTATTACAGTTCTCTAAGCAGAACACATTTGTTTTGCAGTACCTAGGATTTGGGACACCCTCTAACATGGGGAAAGGCAGAAGGGCTGCAGCAGCAGCTGATGTTGCCAATATCAGTGGAGAGTCTGACCCACAGGAGGACATTGAGGAGAAGGATCGCTTGCTGCGCCACGTGGAAGCCAGGGATCTCATCGAGTTTGGCATGATCCCTGAATTTGTGGGACGTTTGCCTGTTGTGGTTCCTCTGCACAGCCTGGATGAGAAAACCCTGGTCCGGATTCTTACGGAGCCACGCAATGCTGTGGTTCCTCAGTACCAGGCACTGTTCAGCATGGATAAGGTTTGGGTTTTTATTTGATGGCTCTTTGGTGTTCATGTTTATAAATAGTGTTGTTTTCAGCACTCTGTGAGTTATAAATGAAATGATGCACTGAACTTCCCATTTTTCTCTGTGTAGTGTGAGTTAAATGTAACTGAAGATGCATTGAAGGCTATAGCCAGACTGGCCCTAGACAGAAAAACTGGTGCCAGAGGTCTTCGATCTATAATGGTGAGTAAATTAAGTCTTATAAACAATAAATGAAGCTTCCTGGATTGGTGTGTGTGGACCTGATTGTGACCATTTCCAGTGAAAACCACACTTAGTTCTGGCCCTTACCTGGATGCAGTAAGTCTTTCTAAAGCTGTGAGTATTCAGAGCTCTTCTAAGAAGGCTCTCTAGCTCTGAAGATCACTTGTTCTAGTAGAAGAGGGCATACAGAAATATTTTTCCCTCTATTTTCTTGTAGGAAAAGCTGCTGCTGGAGCCCATGTTTGAAGTGCCCAATTCTGACATCGTATGTGTGGAAGTTGACAAAGATGTTGTAGAAGGCAAAAAAGAACCAGGATACATTAGGTAAAACCGTAACAGAAGTAGCAGAACAGACCAGTAATACAACTAGACAGGTATTCTGATGGAATAAACACAAATCCATGCACACAACCTAAAAAAGACTCCATACTCTGTATATTGTACACAGCTGAATTAGTGCCTGTTCCATCCCAGAGACTTTGGATTTGTACTGCTTTAGTTTTTAAACAGAAATTTTAAAACAAACATGTGAAGTTACTTTTGTGTGTGTATACCTGTGGAAATGGAAGGAAATTTTAAGTTAACAGTAAAAATTTGAAATTCAGTTGTGAGTGTACTGAAATTTCTGAAATAGAACTGTTTCTTTCTTTCTACTTTTTACCACTGACGTGGGGTTTTTGATACAAGCTCCAGGCTGCAACAGTTTTCTGCCTTACTCTTGCAGCAGTGGAGAGCACAAAGGCACAGCTATTGATTTGCTGAACTCTTGTTAAAATAATTAATTTAGTGTTGTAAAGAGTACGGTAATGGCATGGAATGTTGAAAACACTGAACAAATCTGCATTAAAAAAAAAAATCCAACAATTTCAGTGAATGAAGGATAGAATTGAGAGAGAATGGGTCAGGTTAACTGGTTAAAAAATTAGTTCCCAAATTTCAGGTCTGAAATTTAGGAACTGTAACTTGATTTCTAACCCTGACAATGTTACTTGAGTGGCTTTTTCCACTAACATGCATTTACTCATTCCAGCACCTTGTCTGTGCTGAAGCTTGGCTCAGCCTTGTGTTGTTGGAGGGAGTGAAAAGTATTACAGTGATGGTTGCTTGAGGTGGTTTTATATAGCACCAGAAATACAAAATTTATTGATTAAATCAAACAACTTACTGAAAATCAGAATCATTAATTGAATTCAGTTAATGAGCCTGTGTGCTGGTGGCACTGCAGATGTGCACAGCAGCATTTCCAGATCAGAAGGTCAGAACTTTTGTCACGGGGCACTGTGCATGTGACAAGTTTGTCAGAAGCTATGGAAAGTGTCTATTATTTTTCCTCTATGTCTAAGGTACCTGATCATTCCTTTCAATCCTAGGGCTCCCACCAAGGATTCATCAGAAGAGGAGTATGACTCTGGAGTGGAGGAGGAAGGCTGGCCTCGACAGGCAGATGCTGCAAACCATTAAACACTCTCAGAACTCTCACTTGCAAAAAGCTCACTCAGTTCTTTCCTTGTGATTGCCTCTGGCTGCAGCCGGATCCTAAAGGCACCGGATCTGTCTCGGATACGATTCGTGATGAGGAACTTCATTAGCTAAGTCAGATCGTGTATTTTATTGCAGCATCACATTGATTTGATGGACAGAGTGTGGACTGGGATGGCATATAATGTTCAAATATGAATTGTATATTACACTTGTTCAATTAAAATGTATAGCAAATGCAGCAGCACCTGCACTGCCCTTGCCAGAAACTAAACCAGCAGTGCAGGTGCTGCCAATAGTTAGATTTAACAATAATGTTACTCTACAAATGGGAAATCAAAATTAATAATTAGTAAAGGGTGAGTAAACTATCTTAGCTCCTGGTACGGCTCACAGGGGGTTATGTTCAGGTCAGTGTTAGAGTCCTGCTGGTGTGTGAAGCCAGCAGGTGCTGGAGTGACATTGTTACATTGGTGGGGGAGGAAGCCCTTTTGGAAAAATTGGGACACGCTTTGTGACACTGCTGGGACATTCTGCTAAAATGTGACACTGGTTTGTTACAGTAATTTGAATAGTGAATAATACCCTTCACATCTCCATTGGGAGCTTTAGACACCTTGAATACTGTGAAAGAAGGTGAAGTCAGTCATTTGCTGGTTTTCTAGAGGGGTAAGCAAGATTCCTAGGAAGCAGTAAAACCATCTAAATTTGGATGAGAAGTCGCCATACATTTTTAAATATTAATGTTCTAATATAGTACATTTTGTTTAACGTATTGGAACTATCATGCATCAATTTTTTGGTGCCAGGTATTTGCCCAACCTATCTTATAATGTTAAGAGATGAAAGAAGTAAATGTATAATATTTTTGCTGTAATCAGTAGTGATTGTTCACATGACAGTGCTTTTTAAGTTATATTCTCAAATGCTAGTATTGCATCTTGTGGATTTGTCTTTGATTTTTAGTCTCACAGCAAGCAATCCTCCCTCTTCTGTTCTCCACCAAAATTAATTCAATCCTTTAGGAAAACATTTGTAAAAACACTAAAGGACCTGTATGTTTTTGATTTGTTTCAGGAATTAAAATTGTCACTTACAACTTTGTTTTGTCCTTCGGTGAAAACGTGGACTTGAGTTTCCCTAAAACTTTGATTCACACTATTTAAATAAAACTTCCATCCTTCTTTTCAGTCTAGTGGATGTTTTAGGACAGGAAAGGATACTGAAAACCTATTGACCCTATTTTTGTCATTAATTTTTGTCATGTAAATTTTATGTAATACTTGTGTTCTTCCCTAGCAGCAGTGTGACATGCAGTTGTAGCCAGGTAAAACAGATACTTCCCGTGGGATTTCAGGTTTTTTCAGGTTAAATTACCCACTAATGGTTCAGAAAAAGCTGCATTTGGAGTTGAGGATATATATTTCTAGAAGCTTGGTCCCCTCAGAGTGGGAATCTGTGGTGAACTATCTGTTACTGCATCCTCACTTTCCTTTTTGTAGAGTGAAAAAATATAACAGCTTTTAATTCTGAATCCTTTAATTCAAATCCTTTTTTAAACAGATAGAAACAAACTACCACATTTTAGGTGAAACTGTTCAACAACTTAGTTTTGAAAGTTGTTTGGAATTCTGTAACCAAGAACTTGTTTTTAAGGAAACAAAAATGCCGTGTAACTACAGTTTGTACTTCACCTCTGGCGTTTGAATAAAAGCGAATATTCAAGCAGCGGAGAGTTGTCATCCCTGACGCCATCCCCACACATTTGAAGTTTTAGGAGTTTTTGAAACTTAAATTTTTCAAGTGGAGCGGGAGGCGGGCGGGGCGGGTCCTCCCGGCCGCCAGGCGGCGCTCTGAGGGCTGAGGCGGGAACTGAGGCGGGGCCATGGCGGCGCTCTGAGGGCTAAGGCGGGAACTGAGGCGGGGCCATGGCGGCGCTCTGAGGGCTGAGGCGGGAACTGAGGCGGGGTCATGGCGGTGCTCAAGGCTGAGGCGGAGTCATGGCGGCGCTCTGAGGGCTAAGGTGGGATTATGGCGG
>VYXF01003603.1:978190-1000456 GCA_013397295.1 Polioptila caerulea
GTGGCCCGGGTGACAGCGCTCTGCCGGGCCCTGCGGCGCAGCGAGGACGAGGGCGACGAGCCGGGCTGGGCCCGGGCGCGGGAGGAGGCGGAGGCGGCGCTGCGGGAGCTGCGGGAGATCGTGCGGCCCCTGCGGGAGCCCGGGTACGGCGAGGCGCTGCGGAGGAAGGCCGAGAGGGCGAGGAAGAGGAGGCTGCGTCTGCAGCGGAGGAAGCATGAAGCCAGAGCGGCTAAGGAGGAGGAGGCGGCCCGGGCCGCCGAGCGGGAGGCCAAGATTGACCAGTGGCGGGCTAAGTGCATCCAGGAGGTGGAGGAAAAGAACCGGGTATGGTCCCCAGTGCCTGGTGCTGCCTCTCCCCGGGGCTCCAGGACAGTGTGGTGAAGCAGGGATGATCTGCCAGTAACGGGGTCCTGGCGGGCTGTCCCTGCCGCACACCTGGCTTTGACCCCCGTGCTTCAGTGGGTGCCCACTGAGGTGCTGCATGACTTCAGCATACTGAGAGATGTGCTGTTTCCAAGGCCTGCAGCCCTGCTTCTTGCTTAGAAGTCTTGGTGGGCATCTCAGTTTTGCCATCCTCATATTCTAGGCTTGACATGAAATTGGGGTTTGTTTCTGAGCTCCTGGAGGTTTTCTTCTCTGGTCCCAAGTGTCAGCCTGCCCACACAGCTCACAGCTACCTAGTGTCCATCAGCCTTGCCTCCTGCTTTCATCCTTCTAAAGTTTGTGGTTACCAGCCTTTTGATCTCATGGGGAAGTAAAATACCTCCAAAGCAAAAAATACTACCTCAAATTAGACTTGTTGGGAAGTGCTGTAGGTGCCTTTCTGTTGTTTTTTCCCTAAAGAGCTCCCTTTCTGCTGGTCTGCTGCTGGGATGGTCCAGAGCAGCTGCTGAGGAAGGATTTGTGGTCAGACTATGGCAGGTTAATGGTCTTTAATTGCAGAACTGTGGAATCAGGATGGTTTCTGTTTATTGTAAAATATTAACCCTAAATTTCTGTGGTTGAAGGCTCTCAAGCTTTCATAGTTCATAAATCATCTAGGAAGTGTTCCAAAATGTGTGGATGTGGCACTTGAGGACATGGTTTAGTGGTGAACGTGGTGGTGGTGCTGGCTTGACATGTGGACTTGGTGATCTTTTCCAACCTTAAAAATTCCCTGTTTCTGTTATTTTGGTCCAGATTTATGAGTCCCACAGCATTCTTTTTTGTTTTCTGAAGTCTGTGGTGTTTTAGCCTTTTTTTCATAAAACGGCAAGGCTGGATGGCTGGCTTGATTTGTTGCTGTTACTGTGAAGTCACTGTGCTCTCCAGTGCTTTGCTAATCTCTGAAAATACCATTTGATTCTTGTCTTTGAGGGGTATTTCACACATCTTGTCTGTTTTTTTTCCTTCCTTTCATAGGAACGAGAGCTGAAGGCTGCTGCTGACAGTGTCCTGTCTGAAGTCCGGAAGAAACAAGCAGACACAAAGAGGATGATGGACGTCCTGCGCGGGTTGGAAAAGCTTCGGAAACTGAGGAAAGAAGCTGCTGCCAGGAAAGGTTCATTACGAGATTGGTCCAAACTTTTTAAATTGCACTCACAGGAAATAAGATGAGGGTGCCCTGTGCTGACTAGCAAGGTGCAGCTTCAAAAAGCTGTGTCTTCATTGTGGTCTTAATTAAGACAAGAATAGGTAACAAATGCTGAGTTCAGTGGTTGTGTTCCTATGTTTCCAAGCTCTTTCTGGAAGAAGGATTATTCCAGTAAGAATTCTGTCTGTTAACAAGGTTAAGCTCGTGTTCCTCTGGAGATTTTGCCAGGTCTGCTCTCAAGTTTGGTATCAAATCCCATTCTGAATCTGAAAACTTAAAATCACTTTTCTTTTTGTTCAGGTGTTTGTCCACCTCCTTCAGCAGATGAAGCATTTGAAAATCAGGTGGAAAGTCTCAAAACATTGCTCAAAACTCGCACAGATCTGTATGAAGCTGAGGAAAGAGCATTAAGGGTTATGCTGGAGGGAGAACAGGAAGAGGAAAGGAAGAGGGAAATGGAAAAGAAACAGAAGAAGGAAAGGGAAAAACTACTACAACAGAAACTGGAAATGGATTCCAAGCTGTTTGGGGATCCAGGTAAATTCTGCATCCTGTTCTTAACAGTGTTTTTTCACATCACATCCCCATCTCACAGACACTGGATTTGAAATGCAGGCACAGATCTAGTTGAGAAAGGAATTACGCACTGGAGTAATTTATGGTCTGAGAATGGAGGATAAACATGGTGCTGTTAACACCTGTGGTGTAAGAGGAACTGTTGAGCTCTTCGACATGGACTGCACATCTCCAGCTGGTTTCATAATGTTTTGCAAGCAGAGGGTGTAGATTAAACTGAAGTGAGAATAAACAGAATAGATGAAGACTTCTAGAACCCAGTAGATGCTTTAGGCTGGTGCTTTGGTAAGTGTGACTCAGGTAATCTGTAAAGATTCAGTGTCCATATGTTCCCATTTTTTTGATGGTGGAGTCAGGAAGTTTTGCCAGTCTTGGCTTTCCTCTGACAGCTGTGGCATGGACCAGGAGATGTGTAATGTGTAAACAATCTTTCATATATTACCTAGGGACCTGATGTCAGATTACATCTGGGCAATAGCAAATGATTTTGCAAATCTGGGGCTTCTGAGGCTCACTGGAATTGAAGGTTTTTCTGGATTATTAAACAGTCTCTGTGTCTGTGTTTTCACAGCTGAATTCCCACTCGCTCATCTACTGCAGCCTTTCAGAGACTACTACTTACAAGCTGAACATTCTGTAGCAGCTCTAATCCAGATCAGGTAAAACCAAAGAAAGTATTTTAACATCAGAGATGGCAAACACTGTTTTTTGCAATTGTAAATTCAGTGCCCCTTTTGGTTTGTCAGCTTCCAAATATGGTTATGCAATGGATTGTTCTGTTTTTTTCAAGTTTCTTGCTTGAGTCATATCCAACAAATGCCCATGTGAGGCAGAGTGCACTTCCCTGCATAACCATTCCATTTAACACCGGAACATTGAATTTTCACATTTTTCTTTTGAAAAACAAGTTTAAGAGTACAAGTATTGGTGGGTTTTGTATCAATCAGTAACATCTATGTGGGTACATAAGAAATCTTAGCACCAAATGAATCCCAGCTCTACTCTCAAACAACGCTCTCTCTGTTAAAGGCATGAATGGGATCAGTACTTGGTGCCAGCTGACCACCCCGAAGGAAGCTGCATCCCTCCAGGATGGGTTCTCCCGAGTCTCCCCACCAATGACACTTGGGCCACTGCTGTCAGATAATCTAGTAATGAATTATTTCAGCATTGGAGGATTGCTTCATTATAATTACATGTGTAAAAATGAGAGGGTCCAAAGAGGAAGTCTCGTCCTCTCTCTCAGCAGCCAGGTACTGGGTTGTCTTTACTGGAACACCTTGAAAAAAAGTTTAAGAATTGTTTTTGCTGATTGACTGTGCACAGAGATAGCTGAGCAAGCTCAGAGCTGCCAGGCCTCTCGTGGTGTGGAATTACAATCCAGCTGCGAGTTCTTGTTAAATCTCAGTCTTAATAAAGGAACATTGCTGATGGTGGTATTTGTGCCAGTATTAACATCCTATTTTTAGTGGCTTTTATCTTTATAAAGGATGACGAAAACTTCAGAAATGAAGAAATTTTTAAAAAAAGAAGAGATCATTAGCAAACATGTTTTTTCTTCTTAAATGAAGCATGTCAAGCATCACTGTCAAAATAGTTCCTGTATTTTTAGGTGTAGAGGCAAACCTAATACAAGTTTAAACGAATTCTGAAGTACAAACAAGACAGGGTTTTCCAAGGTTGATTAAAGCAGCTGTTGACATTTTACTTTTGTGGACTAAAACTGATACCAAAACATGGAAAAAAATTCTCAGTTGTGGTGAAATAGGTCAGACAGCCATCTGAATAAATACAAATTTGATGAATAAGCCTGCTGGGAAAAAAACAAATAAAATCTGAAGTCTAACCTACTGTAAGTGTTTTGACTATATAGATATTTTTATATAGGGACACATCATGTCTATAATATTTTATTAAAAACCACAGCTTTATTTTGTAAGTTGGGGGTTTTTTTGTACAGAATAAATGGAGAAAAATGGATTTTTGTTTTCTTGTTTAAAGCATTTTCACACCAGGGGTGAGATTTGTTTGAGTTCTTTGCATCAAATACAACTCCAATGAGGAGAGAATTATTGGGAAAAGGTTTGTGTGAAGGAACTTCTCCCTCCTGCAAGGTGACAGAGGTGACATGTGATGTCAAAACTTTTCATGTTCTGGACAGTTTGCTTGTAACTGTGATGGGCCATATGGATTGGGAGCTTTGCTATTCTGCACAGATTGCTGTGGCACCTTTCCAGAGCTGCAGTCTTGTGGGAATTGAGTTAATCTCTCCAGTGCTTTGCCTCCTGGCGTCACAATAGTGCGTAATTCACGCGTGTCATTGCCTAAATTCAATACTGGAGGCTTAGGTGTAACGTTAGTAGTGTCCTGGCTGAACCTTTGCACTGGTTTGTGTCAGTAAAAGACACAACCTTGTAGTTCCTGATAGACCACGAGTGCAGAAGTTTGCAGTCCTTGCTCACCTGTAGCACCCCAAAATAGAGATTGCCATGAAGTCCTCTGCAGGTGGTGTTCTGATGTGCTCTTCCCTACATCCTCCCATCCCTTCCAGCATGTCATTACTCCAGACCAAGGCTGAGTAAGATGCTGGGGAGTCTTCCCTGATGAGAACGCACAAGATTGAATATAAAAATAAAAACAACTGCATGAAAACAATACAAACCCAACACTTTCAGTTCAGGCAGCTTAGTGAGCAGAGGATGCTCTGCTTAAACAATTAGGCTCCTTATCCCATCAGCATGTCTGAAGGAACCGGCCAACCGCTTAAGCTACGATTATCTTAAAGCTGTCCAAGTCAGCTGCTTGTCTGACACTGCAGGAATTTAAGGAGCTGAGCAGTAGATAAGGAGGCAGCAAAGCAGCAGCCCTGTTCTCCCTGCCCTGCAAGGAGAGCTCCATGAGTTCATCTGACGGTAAGGACAGCTTCATATTGCTAATAAACATAGGGCTTGAAAATGCCAGGGGAGGATCTACCTTTGGGTATGTTCTGTGTGTTTGCTCCTGTCTAACAACATCTGCATTAAAAGGTGTAATGTCTTTAGTGAGGAAGTTGTTGAAGCCACAGATGGAGAGGAATGTTTAAAGTCTGAACTCATAAAATACATGGACACAGGGTGTTAATTTAAAAAATATGTGTTCAAACTTGATTTCCATTTTTCTGAGTATGGTATTTCCCACTGTTTTTAAGTTTTAGAAACTTAGTGTAGCCCAGAAGAGAGAGGTTGGCTGTGAGTTTCCAAGATTCATTTGTATCCTTCCCCTGGTCCTGCTGCATTTTGGGTTTCTCCTGCTTTTTAGGCACATCCTCTTCCTGATCTGAACTGTTTCATGCACTGGCCAGTGTCTGTGATGTGAAAATGGGCAGGGCTGGTGTGGAGAACATGAGGTCAGAGCCCTTGTAGAAGTTCCCTTCTGGTGGGAGTTGATATCTGCCCCTCCTTTATCCTTTTCTAGTAGCATTTTTGTTGCTATTGCTCCTGCCTCAAAGTACTTTTTTTCTAAACTGTGGTTTTGGGAATTAACACTTGTGTGAGCCTCTCTTAAAGCACAGTATTTATGCAATGAAATACAGTGAGGTACAGTACCATCATCTCTTCATATTTTCTTCATTGTGGCTTCAGACACATTTACTCACACACATGACCATCCCTTAAAGTCTAATTTGAACCTGAGTGGAGCCATTCTGGGTGACTTGCTTAGACACTGCTTTCCTTAGCACCCTGGGATTTTAGGAAGAGCCAATTTACAGCCCAAGCTGCCGGGAAGGTCAGTCCCCCTTGCGTGCAGGAGCTGCTCAAGGAGTAGCAGAAAGCTGAGGGAAGGTGGCTTCACTTACAGATGTTTTCAGGCATCACCTTTGTCAGCAGTGCTGACGTGGATTGTCCCTTAGGCTGAGCCCTCTTAAGCTGAGCAGATGGCCTGGCTCCATGTGGGATCCCAACACGTTGCCTGTGTCGCATGTTACTGGCAGGACATGTGCAGGAGCACAAAGCTCGTTAGGGGCTCTGCTTTGCAGGGGTATTAAAGGCTCCTGGCATAAGCAGGCAAAGTGACAGCCCTGTTGTCATTCTGGTATGACTGGCTGAGTTGCACAGAGTGATTGTGCATGTTGATTGTGTGTGTCACTCTGTGTGGCCTGGAAGCTCTTTGTGAGTCTTTTGCCAAGACAGGAAACTACCCTGAACCCCATCTCCCATTATAGACTCTTATTTTTGCTTTAAACAGGCAGTTTTGTCATCCTTGTGTATATTCTTCTGCATATTTCCTTTTAGTAGAATGTTTATCCTTGTTGTCATAGAACTGTTTGTTTTTAAACGAAAAAAATAACTGGGAAAAGCACTTAGGGATGTCACATACATATTTACTGTGTGACCTGAGGATGAGTGCTGAGGACTTTGGGATGAGCAGGCACATGCTGCCAGTACCAGAACTTGGTGGAAGACTGGCTACCAGCTCCTAACAGTTTATAATCTATAAAAGAAGTGATTTTACACACTGTCATCACTGGGAAGCTGAAAGCTCAAGGCTTCATGCAGCAACTAATGGCTTTTTAGTAAATTGAGACATTCATAGAGACCTGATGGCAACACTTGCAGTAATATTTTCACTGACAGCATTCCCAATTCACCAGCAATTTTTCTCTCCCCTGCGATTCCTGATCTAAAACCATCACCACTTAAAATGAATGCATGGTTCCTAAAAGCTAATCTTAAAAATGGCTTGTTTGACATCCTCCTGATTCCCAAGCTTGCCTGATGCACCAGCCTCCTTGCCTGGCTCCCAGTGTGCTGCTGCAGTGCCCAAAGGGATGCCCTCACCCCAGCTCCCTTGGGATGCTCCATATGATGGCTTAGCAGCTTGAGGCCATGTGCATGAGCTCTGTCACCACAGGCTGTACAGACAGGGCAGACCTGCAAGGTGTCCTCCTTAGCTGTGCTTTCTCCTGCTGTAGCTGAAAAAAAGTGCTCAGTCCATCCCCAGCTTGGGGAAAGGAGCGTGCAATGGCGCCAGAGGGAGAGGGAGAGACAGGAGGGATGGGAAGCAGCAGGGCAAGCATAGAGGAGAAAAATACTCAGGATCTCTGCCAAAGGAAGCCATAAGCTTGGGCAGGTCCTGCTGGCTCAGGCTGAGAATAGCAAAGGTTAGTTCAGACAAAGCTTCCTGGTGCCAATAATTAAGATTTTGCCAATCTATTTTTACCCAGCTGGCACTTGAAACAGCTCATCTTTCTCTCCTTCCAGCCGACTTAAGAGATGCTAGTCCTCCCTCTTACAGCTTCTGTTTCCCTTCCTCCAACAGCAACAAATCAGGCAGCAGCAATGAACTACCTGGATGAAGTTCCCTTCCGAACAGCCATGAGTCTCAATGGGGACTCAGAGGGAGAAATCACTTTAGTCACTGCCCCAGACATTGAGCTCCCTGACTGCACCGACATCCTCATGAGCACCATGGTGAGTCCACATTCTGGGGATGCTCAAAGGAATGTCAGCAATGCCCTCATTAAAGAAGGGAAGGGACACCTCCTAACCGGTCTCCTCTTCACTGGCTGGTTCGCAGCAGCACTGGGGGGAGGTGAGGATGATTTGTGCTGTGTGGAAGTGGTGATGGGGTTGGTTTGGGGCTACTTTCTAAAATCCTTTCTAAGCAGGAGGGCTAAGTTTTTCTGGGATAGGAGGACAAATTTCAGGCTCTGCTCTGGGATTGTTTTCTACCTTGGAGTTATCACTGTCTCATTTATTAATAATATTTATTAAATACTTGCCAATAAATCTACCAGCTATAACCAGGCAATACTACCTCTGCTGGAAGCATATGGTAGTGTTTATATATGTATATATATATATATACCCCGTGTTTTGCTCCCCTCTGAGAGCAAGCCATTGTGGGGTGGTCCAGGCTGATCCTTACGGAGGGATGTGAGGGTGTTTTCCTCAGGGAGGCTGATTTGGGTCCACAGTTGACCCAAGTGGCAGGAGCAGTAAAAACAGCATTCCTGGGCTGTGAATGTACTTGCCTGCCTGTCAGGAGGAGACCTTGTTTGGAGAGCTCTGGGACAGGCAAGGGTTGTTTGTTCCAGGAAAACCCTCACATTTCAGTCACAAACACACTTATATTTTAAGCTGAACTATGTGGAAATGACAACTCTGTTTGGGGACCAGCCGAGACCCTGGCGCCGCTGAGAATCCCGTGGCTGGTTCTGCTTCTGCCCGAGGTGGCATCTCCCCTCCTGGTGGCTTCTGAGCCCCTGAAGTGGCTCTGCCAAGCGCTGCTTATGAGGGTCACAAACAAACTCTGCCACCATCCTGGAGGCAGCCTGTAGCTGGATGTGGTGCCTCTCTGCAGCTGCCTAAAATTGGGATGTCTGCACACTCCTGCCTTCCACAGCCAAAGTGACACAAACACCTCCAAGCATAAAACACTTTTCCAAAGAATTGTGGGTGCAACTCACAATAGTAATGACTTCATAGATAAGACTGTTTTCAAGTATGTATTTGGGGATTCCCTCTAGAGATAAGGCTGGCACTGCCCAATCCTACAGCCAGCCCTAATGCTCAGGTAAATAGGAGCTGATAAGGGAATACTGCAGCCCTTAAGATGCCTCGTGGAGTGCACGGTTTGCTCCATGCCACCTGGTGTGGTTTCACATACCCTCATTAGCTGCCTCTCACTCTTCCACAGCATGACTTCTCGCTGGAAAGGAAAGTGCTGTACTGGGTGGAGGTGGCCTCTCAGCAGCAAACCTCCCGCCATCGAGTCACCTCCGAGGTCGTCCCCACGGCTCCCCCGTGCTGGCTGCTGCTGGTGGACCCCGCCGACAGCTCCGTGGGGCGGGGGCGGGACGGGGCGGTGCGGCGCTCCATCAGCCTGAGCGCTGCCGACAGCTCCTACGGGCACGCCAAGGGCAGGGCGGTGCTGTCCGACACCGAGAGTGACACCTGGCACTCAGAGGAGGGCGAGTACTCGGATGATGAGTACTCCTCAACCTCTTGGGAAGAGAATGACAAGGATGAAACGCTCCTCTCCAGGAGGAGAAGCTCTGGGAGGAGCGTGTCTTCTCGCCCCGGCTTTTACCAGACCCGACCAAAGACATCGCCCGGCTTGCTGGAGCCCTCGCCAGAGAACAATGTCCACAGCCCAGCCAGCCCAGACGCCAGCAAGCAGAGGAGATCCATGGTGATATTTAACAACGTGAAGAACGAGCTGGAAGCCGCCAAGAGGAAGCTGGCTGCTTTGGTGCACCCTTTGAACAGAGCTGCCGCAGGGAGCAGGGGGATCCTGGTGCCACGGCTGCTCCCCCAGTGCCCCGGCACCAACCGCAGCGTCAAGTACGGGCCAGATCCCGACGTGTCCCAGCAGGGAACCCTTGTGACAACTCCTCCAGCCACAGCCACGACGATCCCTCCCATCAAGCAGCACAAGCCCACGGTACCGGTGAGGAGCTTCCTTTGGCGGCCCTTTGTTAATCGCGGAGAGAGGAGGGAGGTGGAGGCCATTGAATTGGTCTCATTTGGTGGGGGCTGGCCAACAAAAAGGAACCAAAATGGGGCTTTGGAAACACTAAACCTATGAGGAATTGCTGAAGTTTTCACAAGAAGTGAAGAAAGGGCTTGATTTTTTTCACTGGGGTTGAAAGAAGCTTTCTGGGTGCACATTTACTTGCTCTGTACAAAACACATATTTTCTCCAAGTAGGATCTAATCTGATTTTCAATTGTAACACTAAAAAAAATAGTGAAATATGAGGAGTTTGTCCTCTTTTTGCTACATTAACCCATTCTAACAGATATAAGTGGGATTTATAGGGAAATGTCCCCTTACAGGCATTATGTCTTTTTTAGGAAACTTTGCACTTCATGGTCCTACTAGAAATACAGATCATTTAGTGATAGAGAAGGTGATGTGAAACGATGGAGTAAATAATACTCTGTCACCTTAAATCTGAATTGTACCTTGCTTTTAAGAAATTGCATCTAATCCTGTGGCTTGAGAGACTTAGGAGATAAATTACTGAAAACCTGCCATAAAACTATCAGACACATGAATGACCAGGTTATTTATATGCAGTTGCATTTGACATAGAGTAATTAAGGAAAGATTAAATGCCCGTGTGTATTTATACAGCACCCACCCTGAGCACTCTTCTCTGACCTGTATCTATAGCAGAGCCTGGATTTAATTAAGTCCAGTCTCATTTGATGCCCGTTTGATGTTCCTTGTATGGAAATTTTCCTTTTCTGGAGAGAGCAAGGTAACCACCAGTGTTCAGAAGCATTGCCTCAACCTGGGTTGTTTCACCTCATTCCATGACCTGGAGCAATAAGGCCATCTGGTTTTTTTTCCTTGCAGTCCCTCAGCCCCTACACTTGCCTCCCCCCTCCCTCCACGCCTGGACGACCTCTCAGCTGCCACAGATCCCAGCCGGATTCCTCGGCTGACCTGCTCTCTGCGCTGAGCCAAGAGGAGCGAGACCTCATCGAGCCTGTCATAGCCCTGGGCTACCCCACCCAGAAAGCCATCCTCACCCTCCAGAAGACAGGAAGGCAAAGCTTAAGTCAGGTTGGTGGAGCTGGCGCAGCACTGTGAGAAACTTTTGGTAAAGGAAAACTTGATTTTTGATAGAGAAAGGAATGGCTGTCTTCTTTGGGGTAGATTTTTGATGGCCTTGCCTTTCCACTTTGGTGTCAGACCACAGCTGACAGGATTTTCCATAAGATTGCACTTTTGCTGTAATAAAATAGCAACGATTCAGCTTTTCAGCACATAATCACGGCTGGCTTTGTTATCTGTTCAATCTGTTGTGTAAAGCACCATGTCATTTTGAGTTACAAATTTTGCCCCCATATATGGAAACTTTTTGCACATCATTTTTCCCAGCTGTAGGATTCGTGTGATTATTGCTATGGCTCATCCTGTCAGAGTGGGACTGTAGGAATACCTTGGAGATTTGGTTGGGCTCTCTCCAAAACACAGCTTCCCTATGTTGGAGCTACCAGGGAATCCATGCAAACATTGCAGCGGACTCCCAGAGCTCTTTTCCTGAAGAACCCTCTATAAGAACCTGAAATTTATTGAAAATACTTAACATGTAGCTCTTCCTACCCCTGGTATTGAGTACATCCCTGCCTGCTGTGCTGCATCCTCATTCCCAATGTCTGTTTGTCCAGATGAATGTCAGAAAGGTCCAGGTGGGCTGAGAGCATCCATGACATGAGGGAGGCTGCTGGCTCTGACTGCTGGGCAAATTTGGGGCTGGACCTGCCCATCCCAGCAGAGGACTTTAGGGCTAAATTATCCAAGTAGTTCTTGCAGAGAAGGGTCTTAATTGCAGCTGAGCAAGAGGGATATCCATGGGGCTGTCAAGCAGGGAGCAGGAGCAGATCCTGGCAGGGCATGAGCAGGCAGAGCACCCAGCACCACTGCCGGCTGCCAGTCTCCTTCCCATTCCCCTGGGAGCTGCCTCTGCTGTGTGGGCCAGCTCTCACCCGCCTGGAGCTGCTCTGTGCCTGAGTCATCCTGCAGCTTCTGGCTCCCTCCTTACTCAGCCCAGCTGGACCAGCTCCGCGGAGCTCGCTGCAGTTTCAGACGAGCTGAAGGGAAGGGAAGCTTCCTTTGATAAAACCTCAATCCATAGAGGTTTTATCTAGGCACAGAGAGATGGGCAGAGCCCAGCCCATGTTGTTTCATAGAGCCATGCAAGGGTGTCTTGTAGCAACTGCTGGCTTCAAAATGAAGAAACCGTGCATCTTATTAATGGTGGAAATGGGTACAGCCTGCTCCCTTCTGTATGAACAGCAGGACTCCCACTCCCTTGGAGAAGAGATTACTGCACCAGAAGACAAGGTCTGCCTTCCATCCCATGCCTTCTTCACCAGCAGTTCCCATCTTTCCTGTCTATGCCCAATGCAGCCAAAATAAAGCCTGACCCTTCATGCATCCTTTGCAAATACCAAACTATCAAATTAGTGTAAATCTTCCTGGAAAATGTGTTCCAGCTGAAGTTAAAAGGAAGGCCTGTGCTCTTTATTGCTTGCTGGTGATACCTGAGGTTTCGATGTGTGACACTGACTACTTGTGGGTAGTCATTGTGAGGATTGATGGAAGTACCAGATGGTAGCCAAAAATTGCTCAACTTTCTTGCAGTGTGAAATGAAATTGGCAGAGCCCACCCTAGTGGAGAAGGCAAGGCCTTCTGTAGCCTTCTTCAGAAGCAATTCTTTCCTAATTTTGGTGGAAAAACTTCTCTGAAAGGCTCTGAGCAGGATTAGTTGCCCCAGCGTGCCACAAGTTCATCCTGTAGGATGTCATGGCCAAAAAGGCACCATTGCATTTTGATCAATGATCATTGATCAATTCAAAATGCATTGTTGATCCATGGAGCCCTCAATGTACATGAGAGCTGAGAAATGACAAAGGCTGAAGACGATCAGTGTTAAAAAAACTCTTCTTGTTTAGTCTTGAGGATATATATAATATTTTTAGTGATAAAAAACATTGAGTTGACAAAGGCACTGATTTCATGCTGGGCTTGACCAGGCTGTCAGGATTATCTGTGTTATGCTGTGAGTGAGTGGCTGTTCTGCCACAACAGGGGAATAAAATACAGCAATGATCTGGGGTTGTCATTAGCCTGGTAACAAGGGAAATAACATGAGGTGAAGAATGCCAATGATCAGTGGCTGTCCCCTTTCTGAGTTACTGGGCTCCTTAAGGCTGCCATTTCTGAAAATCCCTACTCAACTGTTCAGCCAAAATAGATGTTTGAGAGAATTTTTTGTCTTTTTCATGTGTTTTACGGCCTTTCACTGTGTCCTTCTCCTTGTCTATGGCAATGCTGGGGAGAATGGAGGTCTGTGTGCTGGTGAATCTGCATATAAATGGATCAGCTTCTCCTTGGATGAAAAAGCTTTGGAGAGACCTGTGGGATGTTTTTATTCCTCCTGCTCATATATTATTGCCTGTCCCATATGTTTTTGGACAGTGAATGTCGCAGTATTCAAAAGATGCTGCTGGGAATTGTGCTGTCAACACTCCAAGAACAACGATGAAAGCCAAAAATAACTGTTTACTTTCAGTAATGACAGCACACAGGTCTCCCCAGGGGTGAGTTTTGCTCTTGGACCTTGGAGCAAACCCACGGGTGCCTGAACCCCAGCACATCAAAGGGATGCAGGGTCAGCTGAGCAAAGTCATCCCACCGGGACAGGCTCTGCCTCACCCTGCGGCCTGGAGGCCATTGCTCAGCATCTCAGATTTCCACATGTTTGGTTTCCTCCTTGTCCTCCCTCCACCTTGTTCCCATTTCCACCCTGGGAGGGTGAAGGGAGACCAAAATATTCCTATTCCCACTCTGAATCCTGCAGACAGACAGACCACCCTGGCTGAGCATTCTGGCAAGATGGTGGTGGCTCATGTACCCCCCATGGTGTGTCCCTGGGAGGTGGCAAGGGGGGTCCTGACTGGCCTTGCTCCCCATGCCTGCAAGGCTGGATTAACCTGTCTGTCTTCCTCTGCAGTTCCTGAGCTACCTGGGTGCCTGTGATCGGCTGCTGAAGCAGGGCTATGAAGAAGGGCAGGTGGAGGAAGCCATGGAAATGTTCCAGTACTCAGAGAAAAAGGTCAGAATGGGATGGCACATCCCAGCCCCTTTGTGCTGTGTCCTCCAGACTCTCTTTTTCAGTAGGCTGCACTCTTCCCTCTGCCTCCACAGGCCCTCCTGCAGCCTCATGGAGGGCCAGACCTCTAGGGCAGTGTCTCCACAAGGACCCCTGGGAGAGGACCCCTGCTCCTTCACTCTTCTCCTCCCTTCTCACCCTGCTGCGTGGCACAGTGCTCACTCAGCTCCTGCTCAGGGAATCCTGTCCCAAGCCCACTAGCACTCACACTCTCTCCTGCCCTGCCAGCTCTCCCTTCTACCCCCAGGGAGGAGAACCATGGAGAACTGGGCATTTGTCTCCATCATCAGTTTCCCCCGGGGGTAATGAAGAGCCTGGGCAGGTAGAAACCCGGGCTGGCAGCATTTGCCAGGGTGCCGGTGCCTGTCGGGTTCCGTGTCACCACTCCTTAGGACGGTGGCAGTGGGAGGGTGCCTGGGTCTCAGTGTCAGGGAAGGATTTATTTATTAAGGACATGGCTTCAGGTGATGTTGTGGTGCTGAGGCCCAGCCTGAGCAAAGGCGGGGAGCAGGACAAATAAATTCCAGCTGTGCTCACTGCCATTTCCTGCTCTCTTCATAATGCAGGCAAACACTGCATGGAATTGATATAAATGCTGTAAGGAATAGTGAAGCTAGAGGCTGACTTTATTGAATATTTCTTATTTAAGAAGTTTCAGTGCTACCAGGCATATGTGTCCCCTTGATCTGCTGTCATGGTGATACAGCCCAGCCAGATCTTCTGGCTGCAGCCTTGTCCCACTGCTTTTGCTGCAATCACACAGTACATCCATCCATGATAACATCATTCTTCTCTCCTCCTTCTTCCTTCAGGCAGCTGAATTCTTGCATCTGTTGGCTCAGTTTAATGATATGGGCTTCCAGCAAAATGAAATCAAAGAAGTTCTTTTGCTTTGTGGGAATCAGAGGGAGAGGGCACTGGAAGAACTTGTGATGAAAACCCACTGAGCAGCATCCTTGTGCAGTCACAGCTTCCCCTCTCCACACCAAACCAGAAGGACTCAGGTGATTCTGCTGCTCCATCCCCACCCCTGGAAGCACCAGACACACAATTTCACAGCTCTGCCTTGGTGTCTCATTTTATGGACATCCATCATAAGAGTGTTTGTCATTCAGGCACTGAGTGCATAGCAGGAATGTTTATCTCCTCACCCACACGTCCCCACCCTTGATCATCTCAGCTGTTCAGATTAGATGAAAGAAGATCCAAACCGCCTTTGGCTTAGTCTTTTGCAAAACCCAAACCAAACCCATGCTCTTCCTCCTCCTGGGGTGATGGGTGTCATATTTTAAGCTACAATCAAATGAGGATTCTTTAAAGATTATATAAATCAACAGAAGAAATTGTTTTCCTAAAATCTGAAGGCTCCTGCAGGAACATGTGTTGGTCCTGGCTTGGGAAGAGTCTCAGCTGGCTTAGTCATGGTTGAATATTGTAATTGAAATCTACTTTGATCACATTAGCTTCTTCTTTTAAACCAGAAGTGTGAGGAAAATGCACAGTTCCATGCGGGTAAAGAAAGAAAACAAGCTGCACTTGCTCTGAAATACATGAGGTTTATCCAGTGCAATGAAACTTGGTGGAGGCAAAGGTTTGTCCTCAGGCAACTTCATGAAATCAGAACAGAGAGATGGAGAACTGCTCACTGCCCTCATGCTCTGCCCAAATCAGGAAAATTCAGGGAATGCTTCCCTAAACTGTAAAGACAGTGGCTCCAAATGAAGTGAAGCATGAATGTCAGCATCAGGAACATCTGGATGCCCAGGGGAATTCCTGCATGTAACTGAAGGACAGAGAATGGGAGATTCAGATCTCTGTACAGGATGTGTGTCTTGGCTTGGCAGTGGAACAGTGGACAGTGTTTTCACATAAAGTATGTTATTTTTCTGTGAATTAGATACAGATGTAATTTCTTTGAGTAAAAATGCTTGGGGGGGTTCTTCTGCAACATGTTTGTCTTTTTCTGTCAGGATGCCAACTGGCACAACCCAGCAGAGAAAATCCTTAGTTGTATTAGTACCATTTTCCACTGCAACCTTCCAAACAATCTCGCAGCACAATGTACTGCCATCAAGGTAAAACACTATGTCCCTTCTCCTTGGATCTCCAGCTGGGTGCCAGACAACAACAGGGAGGTGCAGCTCTCTGTGGCTGCCTTCATTCTTGCCTGGATGCAACAAGGAAACTTGGCATCCAGGTTTTGGGAGAGTTGACCCATCCAGCCCCAAGGATTCTTTATTCCTGCTCTTCTTTAATGGCATTGAAGTGGAAAATGTGGCACCCTGGGAGATATTCCTGGGGAGCTCACAGGCTCTTGTAACTCCCAGCCCTGTTTTTCCTTCTGCTTTCCCTTGGTTATACAAGCTTTTATTTTTGATACGGCCCTTATAAGGCAAGTCCATCTACAGACAGCTTTTCCTTACATTCACCCTTGCCAAGATGATGTCACCTAAAAAATGAGACTTGCAAAAGGTTAAACTGTGATTAGGCAGAGCGCGTCGCTTCGAACTGTGATCTTTGGCGGAGCGAACACCGTGAGGATGGAAAGGGGAAGATAAGGGTGCTCTGCTGGTGCCAGTGGTGCTGAATTCTGGTGGAACAAAGCACGCTGGCAGCATTGTGCCAACTCACTGTGCAAAAGCTGAGCAGCTTCTCGCCCTCCTTAGGGGTTCACTTGGTCCTGGATCTTGGATCGTTTCTTGCAGAGGTAAGAAATGTATCTTTTTTCCTCCCTTTGCACCTAAAATTATCTTGTGTTACTGTCTGGATCACAGTCTGGATGGATGGATGCAACAAATGGCTCTTGGGAGCATCCGTGCCATACTCAGCTGCCTGCCAAGACTCACACTTTCCTTCAAGTGCTACACTAAAAATCTTAAAAACCTTTTGCATTTTGTTGACAAATATCTTTGTAAACCCATGAACTGTCAAGAATCAGCATGTAGAGGTGGGGGAGGAGGTTGTATCACTTAGTGTCAGAGCCGAAGGGAAGGGGTGAGCCTGCCAAGTTCTGTGGTCCAGGGTTGGCCACAGGAGCCCAACATAAATATTTTAATAACAGAATTATTTTAACTTCATTTTAATGGATGTTTAAGCTGTTTGTTCAGCTTAACATTGTTTTAAAGCAATGTGTTTCCATGTGTTGCTCTCAGAAGAAGACAACTTGAAATGTTAATTGGCTTTATCTGGGAAGTGGACAATGATTTGATTTGATGGGTTGCTGTAACATTCCACCTGGGGACTGCAGTGCTGCTCAGCTCACAATGCCCACAGAGCAGAACTGGGACAGATCTGTCAGCGTCCCCTGCCACCCCCGTGCCACCGCCAGACCTGCAGCTCCACTGGCAGCAGTCCCCTCACAGGTGACATCAGGGTGGTGGCCTGGCCCAGTGGCAGAGAGCAAATGGGGACAAGGCACATCCAGTGGTTTTCCATCTGGCTGTGGGTGCAAGCTGGGGTTTTCTGGTTTGTTTTGGTTTGCAGTTGCGTTGAGTGGGTTTATTCTCAAATGCGGGAACTGTTTTGAAAATGCTGAGAACTTGGCGAGCATCAGCAGCGGAGGTATTTGAGGCATCCCAGCTGGTATCCCTTCCGCTCCCTCCCAGCCTGGACAGCACAGGCAGCCCACAGCCTGCCCCATGGATGGGAAACCAGCTGAGCTGGGGTCTGGGTTTGCTGCTGCCCTGGTCCCTCTGCTCACAAAGGGGAGCTCTGTGCTCCCCAGCCATCCCCATTGCTGGTGATGAGGGCTGTGAACCCTCAGCACCAGTTGGTGGGATCTAATGGGAACAGCTCCTCTGGCTGTGGAGCTCTGCAAGCCTGGTGTCACAATGTAATGGCTCCCTAGCCCTCATTCCCTTTTGGCACTCTGTACTTCTAAGCTTTGCCATGTCCTGAAAAGACTCTGACATGGCTCAAGCAAGTCTCTGGTGAGAGCCAGCACTTGCCACCCTGTTGGATCTGTGCTGTGGCCTGGGGAGGGGGTGTGTGATTGATGGTTCCCAGGTCCCAGAAAACCCTTGACACATTAAGCACCTGAAGGAGCTGCTTTCCTTCACTCTTCATCTCCCCTCCTCCTCCCAGGACCCCACTGCAGCCACAGAGAATTCCCAGGGGAGTGTGGGGCTGTGTGGGAACCGCGCTCCCACGTAAGGCTCTGAAACAGCTGCAGCTGAAAAAGCATTCAGGGACAGAAGTGAATCCTGACACAGATCCCCATTAGGAGGTATTTTCCTTCAGAAGCACAGGAGAAAAAAACCCCAAACCCAAGACTAATGAAAAACACAGTAATGAGAAGCTTTTCTATAGCTTTCCTTTTAATTCCGGCATGTAATGAATGATTTCCCATCAAGGCAGGGAGGAGGTGGAATGCTGCACACCCTCGGAGTGCAGTCAGAATAAATAAATCCCATGTTTGCATCTCTGTGGTATCTGTCCTCTGCAGAAGCCACAATGTCCTGCACACGGCTGGCTTGTGAGCTCCTGGCTGACAGGACTTTGCACCCGTGCAGGGCAGGAAGAGGCAAACAGCAGCTGCTATTTCCCTCCGGCAGGGACTGATTTCACCTCCAAGGTCCAACATGATGCATCCCTGGACCTGAGCACAGCTCTGTGGAGGAGGAGAGGAGCTCAGGGGAGCAGTGAGTGCAGAACTGGGGCCATGTGCAAAGAGAGCATCCTGACATGGGATGGGGGACCAGCTACGTCGCAATGTCATGGTCACGTCTTGGCAGCCGCAGGAGGAAGGTCTGCAGGGAGCCACTGCGTGGGAAACCTGCCCGCTCCTTCTTCTGCTTCCAGGTCTCCTCTTCCACAGAGTAGAGGAGCGTCAGCATCTTGTTGACGGTGTAGATGGTGTCACCCCTGACGACGGCAGTGAAGAGAGCTCCCTTGCTGTTCATGAACTGCCCGGGCAGGGCGCTCCACTGCCGGGACGTCAGGTTGAAGCAGTCGATGACACAACGCAAGAAGTCGTCGTAGGGGCCATTGCGCATGACATAGAGGTTGTCACGATGGGCCACCATGCAGTGCCCGTAGCTCTGGTGCCGCTTGAGCTCGGTGACGGGAAGCCACGCGTCTTGCTGGGTCTCGTACTCATAGATGACAGTGGTGTCCAGCGGCTGCCACAAGCAAACGAAGATCTGCCCCAAGGCCTGGGCACAGGGCGCTGCTGTGCTCGGTTGCGGCAGGTCAGAGACGAACGTCCAGGTGCTGGAGGCCAGGTCGTACCTCTCCACGGACTTGAGCGAGATCTTCTCGTACTCACCACCAATGGCATAGAGGTAGCCCTCGTGGCCCACCAGCCTGACATCGTAGCGCAGCTGGTGAGGGCTGGGGAACTCGCTCCAGGCGTTGGCATCAGCGTCGTAGCAGAAGCTGCTCTCCACCACCTGCTTGTTGGCCCCGTAGACGCCACCCACGATGTAGATCTTGTTATCCATGGTTGCCATGCCGGCTAGGAATGTGCTGGCACTCAGTGGAAGGCAGGAGAGGGTCCTCCATGTATTGGTCTCCTCATCCAGGTAGCAGATGGTCCTGGAGAGATCCTCCAAGAATTCAAAGGTGGGTGTGTGGGCTCCCACTGCCACAAAGGTGCTGGGTAGAAGAGCTTCCACATAGGCCAGCAGGTCATCAGAGAGGCAGTCCAGGTACTCCTCCAGCTCAGCGTAGCTGTCCCTGATGTAGAGTGCCGCGCAGTGGAAGAGATCCAGGAGGCCAAATATGGCAGCAGCTTGGTACAGCAGGATGCAGTTGTCAGAGTTGATGGAGTGGATCAAGTACTTGGCCAAGGGCTTCACCTGCAGGAAGGCAGCACATTCCACTGCCTGGAAGGTCTCCTCGCTGCCAAGGATGGGCCTCTCACCTGCCAGCACCCGCAGCATGGCGAGGAACCCGGCTGCACTCAGCTCCCCCAGCCCAATCTCCTCCTGCGTGCTCTCCCTCATGCCCGAGCGGAAGAGGGCACGGAAGTACTCACTGCTCTCCACCAGCAAGGTCTTCTCCACTGAGAATGACTGCTCCTCCACCCGGATACGCACCCGCTCCGGGGGCCCTGCCTGGGAACCTTCCTCCTCTGGGGTCATCCTCACCTGGGACCTCAGCAGCTCTCAGGGGTGGGGGAGCACCCGATGCCCCTCTGTGCTGTGCCCCTGCACAGCCCCCTCCGGCCTTCTCCACCCTTTGATGCCTCTGCTGCACTGCCCAGTGGCCTTGTAATATAAATACCTTGGGCTAAAGATAGCTGAGCTCGTGACCAGGGCCTTCAAAGGCATCTGCCAGGCTCAGCTGCCCCCCCAAACTCAGGCAGGGTTCCAGTGTCACCAGCCAGCGCTGGGCACGGCAGAAGTGCCTGGATCATCCCATGGAGTATGCCCAGCCACTCAGGAGAAACTGGATTTTGCTCTCTCCACTCTTAGGCATCCTCCTTATGATGCCCTAAGGAACAGTCCCCAGCCAGGGGAGGGCAACACACTTGCATGGCTGGGAAGAGCATATGGCCACACTATTATTTTTTTTTCCTTTAAAACATGGAGTTTACAGCCCAGGGAGGCAAACAACATCAGCAAATCTCATTGCCACCCAGCTCAGCCATGGGAAAGGGGCTTGGATGTTTCCTCAAGTGTTACCATGGGCAGGGAGAGACCTTCCTTTGCGACCCTCCCCGTGGCAGCAGCATCTGACATATCCATCCCAGCTGAAAGGAGCCATAAGCCAGCCTGTGCTTTACCTGGGGATCTCATGGTAAGAAAAAGGAAGTGCAGCAACCTCTTCTCACCAAACAACCTCCTCTCTGGCCTCAGGGCTTGCCCAGCTCCCCATAATACCCGGCTGTGGGAAGAGATAAACCCCTGTTTACTGACACAGAGGTTGACAGAGGAAAAGTGTTATTTGTGATTTGCACATCACTTGTTTGTGTGCTAATCACAGCTTTTTCTGGCTAGAAATCCCATTTCAGCTCCACCATGGGGTGCCAAGGAAGGCTGACAACAGGGCTCACTTGGGGGCTCCTTCCTGGGCCTCTCCATCACTACCCGTGATTAGTTTGCAGCTGGTGTTTTGTTTTGATGAATAATTTAACCTGAGCAGCTCATCCTGTTGAAGTTCTATTTTTTGCTCCCTCCTTAACCCCCTCATCCCAGGAGCTGGGAACTTTCCAGGCAGTGCATGATGGCAAAGCTGTTGTCTCAGGGTCATGGCTGCAGCAAGTTCCCCCAAAAATCTGAGTTTAGGGGAGAATGTGAGAGTTTTGCACTTGCACCACTGTAATTGATCCTCATGGATACCCAGCTTAAAATACCATGTTTAGCTCCAATTGCTTTTAAGCCCCCTAAACCTGTGACCAAAGAGGGTCTGGGGTAAAGGGTCCTCAGAGGGGCTCTGCTTCCCACAGGGGAATTATCCCTGTGATCCCCATCCTCCTCATCCCTGGGGCTTGTAGGGACTTCCACACTCCCAGACTATTTTTGGAGAGTTTAAAAATATCCTGCCTGTATTAACGGGCAATATTCCCAAGGGCGCAGCAGCCCCGCATGGCCACGGAGCAGCCTCGGCCCCAGGCTCGGCTATGGCGCCCCCAGTCCCTCGGGGCCGGCCCAGGGGCCGTATCCTGTGGTCCCGGGCACTGAGCCCTATCCCAAATGGCTGTGATCGCCATGACAACGCTGACTTCAGCCTCCGCCACCTACTCAGGCTCAGAGCCACTGGTGCCGGCTGATGGATTGGTGCGGGCACTGGTGAGTAGCCCCGGGCTCCCTTTTCCTCTTGGGACCGAGTCTTTTGGGTGGGAAAAGAGTATTTCTCTCCCTCGAAAGCCTCTGCCGGCAGCAGAAGGCGTCTGTGCCTTATTGCATCCGAAGGAGCCGGGCAGGTGATGCTCAGGGTGGCGGCGCAGGCAGCTCCGGTGCTGCCGGAGGGGTGATGAGTGCGCCGGCCTCAGCCAAAACAGAAGGACCAGGCTTGGGCTTGCTGGGGACACGGCGAGGAGCTGAGGGCTCAAGAAGGTGCCGGGACATGGCGAGGTGGCCACCAAGCCGAGGCACCGCAGGTTTCGGGCCCGGGGGTCCCTGCCCCAAGTCGGGGGATCTCGGGGTACCGGCGTGCGCTCTGCCGTGGGGATCGTCCTCGGGGTGGCTGGGGCAGCCTGTCCAGCCCCGCGGCGTGGCAGCTTTCCTTACAAGGAGTTTGGCTGGAGCCCGAGCAGCGGGAGCCGCACTCGCCTCCGCCTGCCTCATTCATCGCAGCCCCGGCCGTGCAGAGGCCGCTGCTGCCCCGGCCCCGCGCCCACGGAGAGCCCCGCGTCCCCTCCGGCCGTGGGTTTTAAGGTGAGAGGCTGCGTTTCTCTTCTCTTTCTGAGGAGTGATGGATGAGCAGAGGGCTCATCCTTCTCTTTGGGTCGGGTGCTGGCCGCCGCTGTGGGATGAGGATGCCGGCCAGCCTGGCTCCAGGA
>VYXF01003603.1:1000463-1015675 GCA_013397295.1 Polioptila caerulea
CCTGGCTCCAGGATGTGGATGGAAGAGGAGATCTCCCAGCCTGGTGCTGCTGAGCCCTTCTCTCTCCAGGCTGGGGCACCCACGAGCCAGGCAGTGAGAAGGTCCCCACCCGGCACGGCAGCGGGTGCTCCATGTCCCCTCGCTCTCTCCCGCAGGACCGAGGATGTCCTCGATGTTCGGCAAACCCCGAGCCAGCAGCGAGCGGCCGCCCCAGAGTCCCCTCCCCGAGTGCAACGTGGCCATCCTGGGGTGCAGAGGGGCCGGCAAGTCAGGTGAGACGGGCAGGGCAGGGCAGGGCATCGGGGAGCTGCCGGGGGGCTGCGAGGGGACACCTGCCTCACCTGCCTCTTTCGCCTCCTGCAGCGCTGACCGTGAAGTTTCTAACCAAGAGGTTCATCAGTGAATATGATCCCAACCTGGGTAAGGAGCATTCTTATCCCGCGGAGCATCCTTCCCATCTCCCACGTTTCCCATGAATGTGGCATGTAAGGGGAAAGAAAAAACAACACACACAAAATTATATAAAAAACAAGAAGGGCTAGATTTGACCCAAAACCTTCTGTGAAAACAGAGGTGAAAGCAGTGCCCTCTCTGGGGGCACTTCCCATGGGGAATGTTGGCTCCTCGCATTGCCCCCAAGAAATCAAAAGCTGAATTTTTGTGACTCTTTGAGGAGCTTCTCATGTCTGTTGGGCAGGGAAAAAGCTGAGGGAATGAGGATGGGTGCATAACAGGCGACCCTGGGGCTGAATTTTGCAGTGAGCAGTTCTGGACATTTTTTTCCCACTCATTTGAGTAATTAATAACTATTTTCCTAGGCCTGACTCCAGGCCGTGGGGAAGAACCATAAATGATTTATCGAGGACATTAGGGAGATATGGACCTTGTCCAGGAACCAACTACAGCCCCTAATAATTCAGTGACTCTTAGAAAGAAGGATAAATCCTTTCTTCCTCAGATATTTTTGGGAGTGTGGTTTCATCTTCCCACGTCAAAACCTTTCCGAAACACGTCCGTTAAAAGCTGGCCCAAAGAAAGCATCTTTCTCCTGGGGGAATGGCTCAACGGCTCTCCCTGCCTGCCCTCCTTCCAAAAGAAAGGACTGCTCCTCTCGCTTGATTTATTGGGAAACAGTCTCATGTCAAGCCCCCAGCTCACTTTATCTCATCAGGCCATGGCTCCTAGATAAGGGCCAAGCCCTGGGTGCAGTGATGGTTGTGCCAAGCTCCTTACCCCCCTCCTTCTCCTGTGGGAGCCCACACTTGCGGCACGTGGGGAGAAAAAAGCACTCCTAGCCAGGCTTGCCCAGCAACATCACCACCAGTCCCCCAAAATAATGTTGTCTCAGTAAGGAGTAAGGTGGGAGGCATTGCTGGAGGATGCTCCTCATCAGGGCTGAATTTTTTCCATGGTGCTCCAAGCGTCGTGGGCTTTGCTTGGCTTTGAAGACAGGATGTGCCAGCCCATCCTCACCACCACCCTTCTTCTTGCAGAGGACACCTACTCCTCAGAGGAGCTGGTGGACCAGCAGCCTGTGCTCTTGAAGGTGATGGACACTGCTGACCAGGTAAGGCATTGGGGGGTGATGACCAGCTGGACCATGACTGGACCATGACTGGGCTGCAGCTCAGCCACTCCTCTCACCCCCAGGATGGCCCCGGGAACTGCGAGCGCTACCTGTGCTGGGCCAGCGCCTTCCTGGTTGTCTACAGCATCGACAACAGGAAGAGCTTTGAGGGCTGCCAGCGCTACCTGGAGGTGCTCGCCCTGCACGCGCGGGGCTGCCAGCGCCGCTGCCCTGTGCTCCTGCTGGGAAACAAGCTGGACATGGAGCAGTACAGGTATTGGGCACGCAGTAAGGCTGCCTGTTCCCCGTGGGAGAGAGCTCACAGATCCCCATCCCTCCAGCTGGGATGCAAAACCCAAATCTGCTTTCTTTATGGGTATTTCCACCCCTGTTAGTATTTGCAATATCCTCTCACATCTCTGAAGTTTCTGCTCTCCTGCTCGAGGGTTGATGTGTTTATTTTGAGCCCATTGGTATTTTCAGTGGGATGTTTTTTGGCTGAATGGTGAGGCAGCGTCACCATCCCTGGCAGGGCTTGAGCCAGAGGAGCCCCTCTGGACATGCCCTTCCTTTCCCTGGAGCCCTCTAGTTCCAGCCCCTCTGCCAGGACTGGATGTGCCCAATATGTTTTTCTGGCCTTTTGTGCTGCTCTGTGGTCCCACGGGTCCCTGAGTCACGTGCATTGCTGGAACTCCTGTGCTCCCAGGATGGAGGCATCCCCCTCCCCACAGCAAGGACCTGCCCCATCTCCTCCTCCCTGCTTCCCAGTGCACTGCCATCACACCCACCCCTGGGTTCCTGGAACACATCCCTAATGGGAAGCTGCATGATTCCAAGGGACACAAAAGAGACCATTACTCTGGATTTTGGGAAAGGCAAAACTCTTTTGGATTCATGTACTTGCTTGTCCCAGGGCAGAGACGGGCAGGTGCTACCTTGGTGCTCTTTGGGAAGGAGGTGTGGGATGCAGGATCTGTTACCTGCACCCTTTTCGGGTGGCTGCCATGCCCCAAGGGACCCGCACCCATCCCCTCTCCTCTCGCCAGGCAGGTGCTCTCAGCAGAAGGGATGTCCCTCGCCAGCAGGTTCGGGTGCCTCTTCCATGAGGTGTCGGCATGCCAGGACTTCGCCCGGGTGCAGCACGTCTTCCACGAGGCCGTGCGGGAGGTGCGGCGCCAGGCGGAGTGGAACCTGCCCGTGCGGCCACTCTTCATATCCGAGGAGCGGCCCTGCCCTCCCGTGGCCACGCCGGTGGCCCTGCCCACCCACCACAGCTTGGCCACCTGCACCTTCAACACCCTCTCCACCGTCAACTACAAGGAGATCCCCTCGGTGGCCCAGGCCAAGCTGGTCACCGTCAAGTCCTCGCGGGCCCAGAGCAAAAGGAAGGCTCCCACGCTCACCTTGCTGAAAGGCTTCAAGATATTTTAGGACACATCCCTGTGGGCTGCAGAGAGAGGAGAGAGACCCTCATCCATCCCCCCAGCTCCACAGGGGCTGAGACCTTCCATGATGGACTCACAGGCACTGCAGCAGCCGCTGGCAGAGAGTGGCCCTGGTCTCTGTGCCAGGGCAAAGCCAGCAGTGGCAATTTGGTGAGCAGGCAGAGTGCCAAGGGTCTGACAAGGGCTGTGGCATCACTCTGCCTGCCCCTACCCAGTGCTGCTGTCGTGTTTGCACCCTGTCCTCCCACTGGCACCGGGGCCAGCTCAGTTTTCCATGAGAGAGGAGCCAGAGCTGTGGATACCATTGAGAGGGGAAGGGCCAGCCCCATGGCCACCAGCCAGCTTGGGCACACAGCTACAGGAGCCAAGGAATGGGGAATTAATGATTAATCCAGCATGGAGGTACCCATCCCGTTCATTCCACAGGTCCCTGACTAAGCAATAAATAGGAGAAATTTTTTTTTTTTCTTTTTTTAATCCAGATAAAAAATGTGCAGATACTGTTTCAGCTGCTTAAAGGCCTCAGGTGGCCTGAAACTGATACTCATACATCAAGCTAAGTCACACCAAAATTGCTGCTTTTTTAATCAACTTTTTACACTATAGCATCCCTTTCCAAAGGCATTGCAAGGAGACACTTTGCTGACAAGGACATGGTCTGAAAAGTCTTTGTTTAAAAGACTGATGCTTTTCCAACAATGTCCTAATTTATTTCATGGCTTTTATGCGTGCCCAGTGAAGGACACAAAGGGAATCCTGGAGCAGACCAGGCTCTACCTGTGCCTAAGCCAGGGCCAGGGGCTGGGTGTTTAGTTTCAGGTGCTCTATCAGGTTAAATGTTCAGCTTCTCCCTGGAGCTGCAGTACTTTGCAGAGTAAAATATCCATGTGTATATTTGTACATATAGCCATATAAATATATATATATATATGACCTTACTGACAGAGATATTCAATATGGCATTTTGAGCAACCACTTTGGAAAGTATTTTAATAAAGAGGATTCTGAAAAGAATAAAAATGCCTCAGCAGTGTTGCTGTTTTCCTGATGGGAAGTGAGGGTGCTTTCCCTGGCTGACTGCAGGCCAAGCTTCCCACTTCCTTCCCTGGCTCTGCTCCCACCTGTTTGCAGCACCTGAGGGAGGAGATGAAGCTGGCACTGAAGGGAAGGCTGGAAGCAGCGAGAGCAGTGGGGGAACACCAGCCAGACAGGAGCTGAGCCCAGGGCCTCTCCTGCAGGTGCAACTCTGCTGCTTTCTTGTTTCACCCTTTTCTTTCCCCAGGCTAAACAGCATTTTTAAACTTGCACCCCTATGAACTGAGACATTCCCATACCTTCCGTAAGACCTAAATGGGCTGACTTCAGCTGCCACTATATGGCCTGCTCAGACATCTCTGTGTACAGGGACGTGACTGTCCCATCCTTCCACTGCACCATCACATCCCCTGGTCTCTGCTCTTGGGGCCCTGGCTCCTCCTTTGGTGGCTCGGCTGGGCTGTATTCCTGCACAGGCATCAGGGCTTGCTTCGCAACCAGGTCAGCCTCCTGTGTGGTTTGTGCTGCTTCTCTGTTCACGAGGATCTTCCTTTTCCTGCAGGGAAGGCACAACAAGGACACACAGAGTGAAGCAGCAAGCCCACACCACATCCGAGGGCACCTACCCTGGTGAGGGTCACAGCCATCAATTTGCAGCACGTTCCTGGAACACGCCAGCGGCTCGTGGGCAAACACTGCCAGGTGAGCTGTGCCAGGTAAGTGCTCTGAAGTGTCTGAGCACACACAGCTGTGGGACTCACACTTGGACGGCACCCAGCTCCTGACGCCAGGAGCAGCACGCAGCCAGCCATCACTAGAGGGAGAGCGAGGCAGGCTCGCAGTGTTCGCTCTTCTCCCGCAGCTCTGACAGTGCTCAGTTTTTGTGCACAGCAAGTTGCTCCTCAGCTGTGGGATTGTGCAGCAACTGGGGAACTGTGTGGGGATGCGGATGGGGAAAAGCTGGGAGTCCTGCTCCAGAGCACCTGTACTTAGGGGAGAGCACCTCATGCCACAGGTACCATCAGTTCCCTCCCAGCAGCCCTGTTGGGCTGGGCAGAGCTGTGCAGACCTTTATTTGATACAAAGCCCAGAGAAGGGGCTTGTTCCAAGTGACACAAAGCGAGCAGGCACCAGGCAAAGTTTTATAACAAAAAATGATTTAAAGGGAGTTTGTCTTTGCTCTTCTCCCCATTACTCAGGGCTTGTCCTGCCCTGCCAAGTCCCTGTGTCTGTTTGTCTGGGAGGGTTTCAGGGCATCATTACACACCAAAAGATTCTTTAATTTTCCTGTCTCACCTGTTTCGCACAATGTTAATGGTCAGAAGAACAAGGCCCAAAATCATGGTTGCAAGGGAAAGTGCAAGAACAGAGTAATTCCATGTTGAGGCTGAGGGAAAGAGAGAGGCAGTGTTAGCAGGCACAGCATAGTGTGACCCACAGAGCCTGGTCAGAGGTTTTCTGAGGACACCCAGGATGCTCTGTCCTTGATTTTTGTAGCTTTGAAGTTGATTCTCATGACGCTGACCTGCTGCTATGTCAATCTGCTCCCTCCACCCTGCCAAAATCACAAGAGACCTTTGCTCTCTTGGCAGGCTCTGCCTGGAAAGAGGCTGAACCCCAGAGACACTACCTCAGCAAGGCCTCCTGCCTGTCTTCACCTGTGGCCTTCTTATTCCAGAGGCAAGGCTAAGGGTTTGTGTGTCTGGGGTAAATCACCTCCTCGGGTAGTGCCCTCAGGTATCTGTGTTAGGCAAGACAGTTCACAGCCAAGGGCTGTGTCTCAGCTCAGGAACACCAATGGCACTTACGGTCTTCTCTGCGGAAGAACCAGAGCAGCTCCTCCAGCTGTTCCTGTTCCAAGCCCAGTGGAAGGGTAATGTTGCCTGCTGTGTGCTCATCCACATGTGTGCTGGCCAGGGGGGTTGGGAGGTATTTGTGCTCTGCCTCAGCTGTGGTGGAAAGAGGAATGTGCAATAGTCACTCACTGCAGCCCTGCAGACTGGAAGTGACCTTCCCCTTCACTCCCAGGGTTGCCCAGCACATTTCTCCAAGCAGGCAGAACGCAGCCCTGAGTGCACAGCCTGATCTCATGCACTGAGAAGTGGAGAGTGTTTTTGGCTGCAGACCCCATTATGGTGGGGCACCAGGGCTGCAAAAATCCCAGGAAGCTGATCGGGCCTTTTCCACATCTCCCACCATGGAGAGGCAGATCTTTGTGCCACAATTCACCAAAGAGTTGCCTTGCCAAAACCAGTCCCGGAAATTTGGCTCTGGACTGCAGTCCTCCAGCAATAAATTCCTATTTATCAGGCTGGCTTGTATACATGGCTTGACTCTAGTATTTTTTATCAGAAAAGCTTCAGTGTCTGTAAAGAAAACAACATGCAAGTGGGACCAACCCCGAGCACAGAACATACACACGGAATGCAGATGGGAATGAGACCCAGTTCTGGAACTGGGGTGCAACTTTTTCCTTGGCTCAGCCAGGCTGCTGCTGGTGTATACCGAGGAAAATAGCCCCACAGAAAGAAAGAAACTGGATTTCCAGGAAGTTAAGGTCTTTGCACATGTGATCTACTTCACCCACACCATTACCCTTTAAGCCAAGACTCTACCTTGCAGCAGGAAAAATGGGATTATCCAGAAGAACTTCATATTTGTATATGCAGGTGGGATGGATCACGCCTTCACAGTATTTCTTCAGTGTGGAGATGCCTGCAAAAGCCAGAAAAACTAAAGAGTTGAGAGAGAACATGATTCCCCTCCCTACTCCAGCTCCATTCAGAGAGGGATCTCATGTATCTCAGCATCTGTTTCCACCTGTGAACGTGAGTCTGAGCTGCCAGGAGAGGGTGCAGAAATCCCTGGACCACCAAGGTGACAGCAGAGGGGGTCTGGCACGGTGTCTGCTGCCTGGGGTTGGACCCCTTGCCGAGGTGAACCTGTGCAGGTGTGAGCTCAGCTGCTGTGAGCTAGCCCCACCCCAACTAACAAAGCTTCCCTGCTTGCTCCTCTGCCATAATCCCTAGAGAATACATACTTTGCATGTGTCTACCTATTGCCAACCCATGGATGGCCGAATAAGGGTGTGGAGATGAGGAAGTGGAAGGCTGAGCTCCAAGAGGAGGCAAGGCTGGCTTGCCATTGAGGCTATGGTATCTCCCATCCCTCAGGGAAACAGAAAGTCCTCCTTGACCTTTAGTCCCTCATTTGTTAGTGGCAACGATCCAACTTTTATGGCTGCTTGTCCAAATCAGTTCTTCAGCCTCCTTTGAAGGGACCTGCCCCGAGCAGGGGTTCCTGGCTGTCCACTGTGAGTTGGTGACATGTTGAGGTGGCTCTCCCCAGCCCACTGCTCGCTGGCCATCACCCACTGGCAGGTCAACAGCACCACAACACACACGCATCCCTTAGACATTCTGGCACCACAGGTCATTAATTATTATATGAAGACTTTTATGACAGTCTGATACTCTCAGATTTTACCTGCCTTTGCTGTGTGGCTTGGTGCTGTTTGAAACTTGCTCATAAGCATGTTCCACTATGCCAGGCGTGTCAACAACACTGTTGCTGACTCCTCAGGGAAGCATTTGTCCTGTCGGTTATAGACCTAATGATTGCTACTATTTTCCCCCCCATTTTCAATGTCTTCACAATTCAAAGTTCACATTTTATAGCTAACTAGGCATGCAGGCTTACTCCCTGCTGCCAGAAAACCACCTGCTAGCAGTTCTTTGAGGAGGGGACTCTCAAGTGCGTGGTCCACTTTGTATTTCAGAAAATATGGGTAAAGCTGCTCCCTGCAGTTATGTGTGCCAATTACCTTTCTGTCCAGGTAACCTTTAGCTTATTCACATAGATCACCCATCACAAAGGAGGAAATAAGGCCTTAGTGCCAATGAAAATAAGTTACAAGTCAGCTACACCCTAATAAGAAGTGGCACTTGAATGTGTTAAATCTTGCAGTGCAAGACTTCTGATTAACCATTTGCTGGAAGAAGAATATTTGACAAGGATGTTGCTGATTTTCCCCTAAGGTGTTTCATAAGTTGTGGGCTACCTCTGGTGTGTATGCACAGTAGGGATGCTGGACAGCTGCTAGAAGTGCTTTGCTAATTCATCAAGTAGTGACCAAGTGCCAAATCTCCCCAGACATGGGAGGCCAGAACTATGCAGGTGAAACACAGCAGCAGAATGGACACCTATCATGCATTAACAGGACATTTAAGTAAAACACTTTAAGGGAAACTCCTGTTATTTTACAGTTCTTTTACATCTAAATCACATTAACAATATTAGTTTCATTCATCAAAGCTACAAAACAGTGTTGTCAGATTGGTGTGTCTACTCCAGCAGAGCCTGAGCAGGGCTCTACCTAAACCACCATTTTCCCCAGTAAGAAAACAGTGACTCTCAAAGTTGGGCTGGACATACTCTGAGGAGTTTAGATCTTCCAGCCTGGAAGGGATTGTTAAAGGCATCTCCTCCAGCCTCTGCCCTGCTGCCCAAATCCCATTGTGGGTGAGCTCTGCTCCACGAGACTGGCTGGGAGGGTGTGGGGGGTGTCCTTCCCCATTGCTCCCCTGCCTGCACATCTCAGCAGAGACTCTGGAGCCTGATGGACAGGGATGAGCCCTTAGATCCAGACCTCAGCAACTCCAAGCGTGCACTTTGGTCTCCTATCCCTCTGAAGGCACCCAAGACCCTTCTGAGGTTGCTTCCCAGCTTGGGTACAACCCAAATGACAAGCTTGGGCAAGCTCAAATGACAGAGAGCTCATGCATTATATGCTTGTATGGAAGGAGGCAGAAAGAATAAAGAGGCCAGTGCCTCTCAAGAAACATCTTACCTGTGTTATTTTGCGTTTATATTGACACCTGAACATCTTTGTAATTTCCTTCTTTTTGCAAATGGGATTTTAACATCAAAAGCTGCAAAATCTGTACAGTATTATGTATTTCAGGAACAAGGAGTCACTCACCAATGCTATTGCAAATTCCCCCATGGATCTGTAGACTTTGCTAGCATTCAATGAAATCTCCAGATATTACATGAAAACAGCAAGGGATTGCTTTTTTGCTCTATGCATTGATCCCAGCACTTAAATGGTAAAAACCTTTCCCAAAATGGAAGCCCTTGAAGCTCTGAGACATATCACATGGAGATGGCAGAGCTGAGGGACTGGTGCTCTAAAGGTTGGCATAGTCCAGCAAGGGGGCTGTGCCATGAGGGAACATGGGAACACACATGTCCATAGCTGCACGTGGACTCTTTCCAGCCAGGGCACAGCGTGGTGCTGTGAAACCACCCTTTGCCTTCAATGGTGGCTTTTGTCAGCTCTGATATTCTCGGTTGCTCACCAAGACACATTTTGCCCTCATTCTGCAAATGAGAAGTCTTTAGATACGTATTATAGTGGTTTAAGTAAGGATGGGGGAAAATCTTTTGGAAAGACCATCAAGTACAGCTTCTGCTAAGATGATAATGTCCCTCTGGGCTCTGTATTCAAAACTCACTACACAATATGGGAAAACGCATTTAGAATATCTCAGTCTTTTTAAATTAGCCTCCTCTTGTCATCCAGACTCTCTCTCTGATTATCTTATCTTAGCTGATTACGTTAAAATGGGTCAGTTATTCCAAATACAGTATTAAAGTGGGACGTCCTGTCTTCAGGATTCATACAGGATATATATACAATGTCACACCACAGACATGCAAATGGATGGTACGGTTTATAAAGGTACACTAAGGTCTGTGCTCCATTAAGGAACATAAGGAATTGTTTAATATTTAAAATATTAAGGCAAGAAGGCAGTCTGTGGGTATTTTTAACTTCTGTAAAGTAAAAACCTAAAGAGCAAATCTAAGTTATATTACACATTTTCCTTTGACTGCTTTTATATGCAGGAGTTATCCCAGCCTGCTTCTTACTCGCCATTCAGACAGTCTGTCCTTAAAAAGTCTGCCTTCACTTAAAATTTCCAAGGATTCAGGCTTTCTAACTGGAATAAATAAATAAGCCTTTCTTAACAGATAGCTATAAATTAACCCAGCAGCCAGTGCAGCAGGAATGCCCATTAATCTCTGCTAACTCACCAGAAACATGCAGTTCCCAGCGGGGAGGAAGCTACATTTCTTCTTTAAGCCCTGTCATCCGAAGACATCTCCTCCGAGCACCGTGGAAATACAAAGTTTCCCGTGCTCCTGCTCTGGGTATGCTAGGAGCTGTGATTCATTCTGCTCCTGAGTCATGTGTGAAGGCCAGTTCAACAGGTGAGGTACACTCCAGCCCCTGAAAAAACACACCTCTTTAGTGGGACCATTTACAGCACGAGGTGAATGACCTTTTGCCAAAGAATGAGCTGTAGCAACTTCCAGTTTATTTGCTCAAGTTATTGGCATAATCAGTATTAAAGGAGCACGCTGAGTAGAATGACACTCAGTAATAAGTTACCCTGCAGTTAAAGTAAAAGATAATGTTCACTCTGCTTGGCTCAGTCCTTATTGCTTACAGGAAGCATGTCCTGATAAAGCAGATATTATCATTTTTTTTCTTTTTTTTTTCCCAACTAATGGCCATTCTAAGGCTGTCAGAGCATCTTACCAGAGCAAATAACTTTGCAAGCAAAGCTTGAAGCACCAGTCAGAGATTTTGCCATCCCAGTTTCACAGGTATTGGTAATGCCTGGCTAAGTCAACAGTCTGCTAAGAGGCTGTGCAGGTTGATGTGCTGCTTTTTGTGCCAGTCACATTGGGAAAGGAGGATTCCTCCTCCCTGAACTGCCTGATTCATGGATGGAGCTGCACACTGCAAAGCAAGACAGACACATCTCTCTGAAGGGCTTGGGACACACAGCTAGCTCTGGTTAGCTCCAGCTGAACTGCAGATGGGATGAACTGCATCCTTATGTTTGTCCTCTTTTTGGTGTTTTCCATCTTGAAGTAAAGTATTCAAGGCTATGTTTGACAGGGTTTGGAGCAATCTGGTCTAGTGGAAGTTGTCCCTGCCCATGGCAAGGGTGTTGGAATGAGATGATCTTTATGGTCCAACCCCAGCCATTCTATGATTCTATGATCTTTGGCATTGAAGCTTTGTTCCCTTGTGATTAATCCTTTGAATCCCATCTCACATCCAGAGTTTCCCTGGGCATCTCCTATGAAATATCACCCAGCAGACGTGTGCTCCCCAAGCAGAGATGTTTCACTGCTCAGCCTCAGCCTGGCAGCGATGGGATGGGAGCTCAGAAACGCATCCCCCAGGAAACAAGAGCTGCTCCCTGCTGCTGGAGGCATGTCCAGCCAGGACACCCCACCACATGGTAAATCGTGCTGTCTTTCCTCCTTAATTCCAGCTGGATCTTTTTAGAAGTGCCGCTACAGTGGGGAACACTTTCCTAGTGTCTTTGTGAGTTTTTTGTTGCCAGGGAAAGGGCGCAGAGGGACAGGACAGTAAGTGGTCTCACAATCAAACCCTCTGACCTTGGGAAAGCACAAAGAAGACACTTGGCCCCTGCAGAACAATCTCTGAGTAGAGGGATTGACACTGGCCATGGTGAAGAGGTGAGTGTAACATAAGGATGGTGACTACAAAACCCCAGAAGGTTCCTTTTCGACCCAATTTTTCTACCTGGCTTGATGTATATATCTAGGGTCAGGATGCAGGTAGGTGGCTGAGATATGTTTAGGACCCAGTATGATGTACATGGAAATAAAACCAGTTCCCCACTGGTTAGAGTTGGCTGTTGTACCCAGTAATCCTCTCCTTTTCCAGAGAACCACAAATGTGCTCAGGAGCACTCCTCTCCAGCGAGGGTGTGAGTATTTGATTCTCTGTCTCCCCTGACAACACTGGCACTGGTAAATGGGAAATATCTTTTTACTTCTTGGACACACTTTCAGTGTCTTTGGCCAGGAAGCAAAGTGGAGATAACATCTGATTTGTATTCTGTTTCCTCCTCGGATTTGTCTTCACTACTCTTGGGAAGAATTTGTCTGACCTTGGTGTTTTAATTTTGCTTATCTTTTTTGATCCCTTCAGTGTCTTTGACCTGAAATGCCTGGTTACAGAATAACTAAACATTCAGGGTCGGGTTGTTTTTTTTTTTTCTTTCCATGTACAAAAGCAGAGTTCAAATGCAGCAGGAAAGCCAGATTTTTATTTTTTTTTTGTGAAACAATCAGATAGTTGCTTTCACTCTCAAAAAATTTATATCAAAATAAATCTTCAGTTAAAATTCACGAACACTGTGTCGAAGGCATAATAATGAATAACAGCCTTAATGTGTTTGAAATGTGCTGTCATAGCAGAGCCAAGGATGAATTACGTGGGAGCAAGTGTACTGGAGGGAATTTAAGTCCACTTCAAAAACTCAACTGCAAATGAAACTTTAATTACTTTGTGCATATGTCTGGCAAAAGTTCAGCTGGAGTTACAGCATTTCCAGGAGCCTTAACTACAGCCAGAAGTGAGAATCCATCTCAGGGCTTAAGTCCTGGAGGAACAGCAGGTGAAACTCAACACACAGTGTCAATGACATGTTCAGTGCCTGGATCTGATACCTGGAAATTAGCACCGAGCAGCAGCTGGATTCTGGGTTCAAACTCTCAACTTCTGGGCGATCCAGACAATTGTCCCTGGCCTTTCTGAAGTGTTGGTGATAAATCTGGGGCTTCACTCAAGACATCAGAGAACTGGTATTTGCTGTCACTACACAGGACATCTCCTTCCAGCCTTTCTTCCAGCAATTGCCCTCACTGCCTCTGGAAACTATGAGTATTTTTCAGCATCTGAGATATTATGAGGTCAAATTTTTCATCATCTGAGATAAGGCCTGAAATTACACTCTGTGCTGAACAGTGCTCCTCTCGTTTGGAGCCTGACAGCTATGAGTGCCTGTAATCACTTAGTTATTGTGCAATGACAAATTGTTCCCTCTTTATGATAAGTCAGACTGTTCGCCTTCCCTTCTTTCCAATCCACCTTCCAACATGAACCACACTGGGAGCTTTAATCTCTTCTCAAGCACAAGCCATTCCTTCATCCTTGCTAGCCTGTTTATATTTTTATTTATTTTTACTATAACCTTTTATTTATGTGCTGAGATGAGGTGAACAGAGTTGAAGTGTCCTGCCTTTGACTAAGCCAATTATTTTCATGGGTCTCCCCAGGAAATAGAGAATTGTAAGGTTTTTTGAGCATTTGATTTTTACATACTGTTTAGGAAATTACCTCAGTATTTGGTACCATATTCTCCTTTTCTCAGGGTGCAGGAATGTAAGCACTGCATTTTAATACCCCAGTTGTTAGGATGGCCTGATTATTTTTTTTTTTTTTTAATGTGTGACAGCAATTTTTCATTCTTTTCTCCTTATTACCACCACAGGAGACAATGGCATCTTCAACGTCTGAAAGAAGAAAACCCTAATGATGGGCAAACAGACATGAAAAAGGGAAGAAATATATACAGCACTGCTTAGTACAGCACAAAATTTCACTTTTTTTTATTGATCCTTCCCTCATGTATCCGACATAAAATTCTGCCATCCGTTTTCCAAGTAATTTATATATTTTCACTGGCATATAGGGCATTTACAGATTCTCACACTCCATGCTGCAGAAATTCCTAGTGTCAAAGATTGTAGGATAGACTGTGATTTAGATGGGCAAGGAATTTGTGTACGTGATTTACATTAAAAGCTACACAAAAAAACCATCTTCCCATGGGGGGAAAGAATCTACTTAGCAGAATGATAAAATATTTTCTTCCTTATGTTATTGGAGGAGATGGTTCTTTAAGTGGTGAATCTGACCCCACAGTTTACAAGAAAACATTCTTTGAGTTACTGTCACTGTTAAAATGAAGCTGTCCATGGAGTCAGAAACTGAAATCTGTGTTTCAAATGCTGTCACAGCCAGATCAGTGGCTGTGGGGTCAACACCCCGTTCGGTCCCTGACGTTTTTCTGCATTATCTTCGCACTGAGGCAGCACAGACAATTCCTGGTCAGGGCTAAGGGGCCACGGGTGACACCGCTCAGGAGCATCGACACTGTGGGGCTGGAGCCCTCGGGGCAGCACAGAGCCTCAGGGCCGCCCTGGGGGCTCCCACCACCCCACACCAAGATTACAGAATTGTCTCCAACCTCTGCAGATCGCCCATTCCAACTCCCATGTGGAGCAGGTGACACAGGTGAGTGTGCCCAGGTGGGTTCGGAATGTCTCCAGAGAGGGAGACTCTCTGTGCTCCCTGGGCAGCTGTCCCAGTGCTCTGCCACCCTCAACAGAAAGAAGTTCTTCCTCACGTTGAGATGGAACTTCCTATGTTTTAATTTATGGACGCCGGTCCTCATCCTGTTGCTGAGCACCACCCAAAAGACCCTTGCATGAGCATGTTAGCATCCTAGGAGGTATTTTTACGCATTAACGAGACCCCCGTCAGTCTTCTCCAGGCTAACCACAATATGAAGGCAGTATGCTCTTAGAGAGCATCCAAAGGAGGCCACCAGGATGGGGAAAGGTGTGGAAGGGAAGCTGTATGGGTAGGGGCTGAGGGCACTTGTTTCCAGCCTGGAAGAGACTGAGAGACCTCATTGTGGCCTTCAACATCCTCCCGAGGGACAGCAGAGGGGCAGACACTGCTCTCCACTCTCGTCACCAGTGACAGGACCCGAGGGAACGACACAGAGATGCGCCAGGGGAGACTCANGGAAGGGTGTGGAAGGGAAGCTGTATGGGTAGGGGCTGAGGGCACTTGTTTCCAGCCTGGAAGAGACTGAGAGACCTCATTGTGGCCTTCAACATCCTCCCGAGGGACAGCAGAGGGACAGACACTGCTCTCCACTCTCGTCACCAGTGACAGGACCCGAGGGAACGACACAGAGATGCGCCAGGGGAGACTCAGGTTGGCTGTCAGGAAAACGCCTTCAGAGGGTGGTCAGGCACTGGGAAAGGGCTCCCAGAGAATGGTCACGACCCCAAGGCTGCCAGAGCTCAAGCAGAGTTCGGGCAACGCTCTCAAGCACAGGCTGCGATTACTGGGGTGTCTTGTCTTACAGGCTGGACTCAATCACCCTTACGGGTCCCTCCCAACCCATGTCCGCCGGTAATTCTGGGATTCTCGGACTATGGCGGTGCCGCCTCAGCGCTGAGGGGCGGCCCCGGGC
>VYXF01003611.1:21370-33448 GCA_013397295.1 Polioptila caerulea
GTGCGCGGGGGCGGCGCTGGGCCCGCCCGGCCCCGGCCCTCGGCCCGCCCGCGGAGGAGGAGCAGGGGAAGCGGCAGCGCCGTGCGGAGCCGGGCAAGGACGCGGCAAGGGCGTGCGGCCATGGCCGGCTCCAAGCCGCTGTCCCGCTTCTGGGAGTGGGGCAGGAACATCGTGTGCGTGGGGCGCAACTACGCGGAGCACGCCAAGGAGATGGGCAGCGCCCTGCCCGCCGAGCCGCTCTTCTTCCTCAAGCCCTCCTCGGCCTACGTGCGGGAGGGATCCCCCATCCTGCGGCCCTACTACTGCCGGAACCTGCACCACGAGGTGGAGCTGGGGGTGGTCATCGGCCGGAGGGCGCGGGCCGTGCCGCAGGACGCGGCCATGGAGCACGTGGCGGGCTATGCCCTGTGCCTGGACATGACCGCCCGCGACACGCAGGAGCAGTGCAAAAAGAAGGGGCTGCCCTGGACCTTGGCCAAAGGGTTCGGCTCGTCCTGCCCCGTCAGTGACTTCGTGCCCAAGGAGAAGATCCCAGACCCGCACAAGCTGCAGATCTGGCTGAAGGTGAACGGGAAGCTGAGGCAGGAGGGGGACACCTCCTCCATGATCTTCTCCATCCCTTACCTGATCAGCTACATCAGCCACGTTTTCACCTTGGAGGAAGGGGACGTGATTCTCACGGGGTCTCCCAAAGGAGTCGGGTCCGTGGAGGCCGGCGATGAGATCGAGGCGGGGATCAGGGACGTGGTGACCATGAAGTTCAAGGTGGCACAGGGCACGGAGCCCCCGAGCCCAAAGGGTGTCTGACTGACACAGCCCCGCTTCAGGGAGGCTCCAGCCCAGCCTGGAGCAGGTGGAGCTCACGAGCTCCAGATTCCAAAATTGAATTCCAAAAGCATACCTGGGAACCAACCTGGTGATGGAGGCGTTGGGCTGGCTGTGCTCCTGTGTGTGCTTCTCTTCTGCTGAAGCTTTGAGTTTTATCAGTGTCTTGCCTTAAAATAAAAATCAGTGATCAAAACAATTCTAAGGATGGTGTAGGAGCTAAGGCTGTGGGAAATCAGAGGTGTATGTGTAACCCTAAATCAAGAATTGCAGCCTCACAAAGAGTTTCCTCTGCAAGAGAAAGATGTTTGATTTTTTGGATTAGTTTTGTGATTCCTCCCTGCTGTTTCAAACACCCAAATTAAAGGAGGATGGCTCTTCCTCCCACTCCAAGGGCAGCAGGAAGTGTGCCAGATGTTTGGCAGATTGTTTTCTTTCCCTAAACTGAGCTTTCAATATGTTCTAAAAGTGAAATAATGCAAAAAGATCAAGAATAAAGAAGCATATGGGTCAAGATCACTCCACCAAACTTGTCTTTTGACTGATTTCAATGTGTTTTTAGTAAAACTGTAACTGCAGCAGTTGCTGTTACCCAGGGCAGTGCAGCAGTTGGAGTTTTAAAGATTTCCAGCTGCTGAAAGCTGTGCTGGGTGACTTTCCCAGTTCCCAACTCCAGCTGATCCAGCACTCCCCACCAGTTTGCATGACAGCGAGTTCTCTTTCAATTCAGCAGAGCAAGCTGTAAAACAGAATTTAAATCATCCTCCCCATGCAAACATCAAAACTTAGATTCTCAAAGGTTGCACAGAACTGGCTCATTTCTAACAAAAACAGATGGATTTATTTTTTTTTTTTAACAGAAATGCAAAGCACCAAAGTTAAACACTTCCATTTATCAGAGCCACATCTTAATAACTGCTAGGAAAAGCTTTTCAAAGGGAGGAATTTTACAGAGAAGAATCCTGGCTCCTAAGGAGAAGCAGCTCTGTGACAGCAGCACAGTCCAGGGTGCTGCAAACCACACTGAGAGAAGAAATGAAAGAAATTCTTTAGAATTTCTTCAGAATTAAAACAGACATTAGGGTGAACAATTCTAGAAGAGGAAGGATGGAATTCCAGTGTCAGTATTTGCATTTCCTCCTGCCTGCCAAACTCTGGTTACAGCAGCAGGGCACCATTTGCAGTTTGGTCTCCAGCCCTGGGTATTGACAGAGTTGGGATGAAATTACTGGAAACATGAGAATTGTTATGGCTGGACAATGGGGAGTCATTTCTTGCTACAGGAGGGAAGCCATGACTCAAGGCTGGCAGCATTTTTGGGGACTTTGATTGCCCCCCATGAGTCAGGGATGCAGTGTGGGGTTGCTGGTCAGGATTTCCTGTTCCTGTGGTGGTTTTCTCTGTGCCACGTTGCTTTAAGGGGTGGGGAGGGCACTGGGGGATGTCCTGGCCTAACAGACTTTGCCAGAGCAGGGCTGGGGGATCTCCCTCTGTTTGGAACAGTCCCAAGGTGCTCAGAAGGTGAGAATGTGACAAATACAGCAGCAGGAGGGGAAGCTATGGACAGGGATGTATTAAAAATAGGGAAAAAATACATAGAGAAAGGCACAATCTGCATACCTGGGCTCTTTAAATCCAGCTTTGGTGAGCAGAGTCCTGCCTACAGCCTCAGCTTGAGTTTGGCTTGTCAGAGGTCACTGCTAATTGATTCCTCTGCTCTAATTAGGCTGCCCAAAGAGCATCAGCCCTGCTGTTGCCCACAGCTCCCACAGTGTTTGGCCTCCCCAAGGTGCACCACAAACCCAGGCAGTGTTTCAAGGGGAGTCTTTATTTCTTTAACACAAAAGCAGCAAAGCAGTTAAACCCAGGGAAGCTCAGCAGATCTCTTCTGACCTATTTGTTATTTCTGACTTTCTCAAAGATCCCAGCTGGGTGAGGAAACCTTCCAGCCCCCTTGAAAGGGGTTGAATTTGGTAGGATTGACTCTTAAGCTGAGGTCCAAGTACACTTTTTAAAGTACAATCACCCAAAAATATGAACTCAGAAGCCCACTTAGAGGTGCTGTAACATGCACTCCTTCTTTACCATCAAACAGACTTGGCCAAATCCAACAACAGCAGAATTCCATCTCTAACAGGATTGTTAGGAGTGAAGGAAACCTTTCCTAGCATTTATTCATAATTCCAGTCTCTTCCCAACAAGCTCTGACTTGCCTCTACAGGATCTGCCAGCTTGCAGGAAAGGAGATTCACTTTTAATCCAGTTCTCCAATTGGGTGACAAAGTAACCTGGAAAAATAATGAAGGATCTTGGTTATCAGAGCACCTTGGCAGAGATTACTTTCAGGTGTCACTCAGCATGTGTGACAGATTTATTTGCATTATTTCCTGTGTGAGTGCACATCTCTGCCCTATGCCTGTCACTGCTCAAGTCAAACACTCTCATTTTGTCCTGGAAATAGGCACAGAGAAAGGGGAGAGGGGAGATTAAGAAGAGTTTTGCCCAAAAGGCCAAGTGTAAAAGTGAGAAACAGCCACTGTTTTGAAGGAAACATTAAATACTAACTTTGAAATAAATCTTGCTTCGTTCCAAGAGGAGCTGCCATTTCAGTGCAGTCTTCTGGTCTTCATCCAGCATGAGGAATTCCTGGACCTGTTAACAGGACAGCCCAGAACACTTCAGCAGGGAGATCAAACATCTCCACAACAGAATGATGATGAAAAGCACATCTCACATGTTTTTATACATTTCTAAGCTGTATTTTTCTGTGTTAACCTAGTGCTTGGTGTGATATGTGTTACCCAGGCAGTCACATTAAGCAGAGAAATTACAGGGTTGTTTGAAAATCAGAGTTAGGGGTTTGCAGCCAGGAAAGCAGTGTTCTGAACTGGGCTCACTCTTACACTGAACACAATTCCTGTTGGCATCTGCCAACCTCCAGCTTTTGCCTGGTCAAGCAGACTGTGTGTCACTCCCTCTCTCCTTCCCTCCCTCGCCTTAAGTTTTAGGTTTTATATTTTTCAGGTTCTGTGCTGGTTTAGTGTGTGGTTCTGGGTTTCATATTCAGTGTTGCTAAGCTCTCTTCACAGAGCAGGGAGACAAAACCATTCCTGCTCCAGCTTGGGACCAAGGACAACCCATACAAATTTCAGGCCCAAGAACAAAAACAACGATGAAGTGAAGAGAACAAAAGAGGATGGAGCTGCATAACCTGGGGCTGGAATTGGACAATGAACTGCAATGTGCTAATGAACCAGAACTTATCAAAGTGTGAGCCCTCGTGGCCGTTTGTCCATTCTGTGCCCATTTTGGGCTCACCTTGGGTGTGCCCAGCCGGGCTCTGGTGCTGCCCAGGGGTGCCCAGTGAGGCCTTGGAATAAATCCCCAATTTATCCTTTGGCTCTGCTGGGCTCTGTCCCATGTCAGCATCCATCCCTCCCCATCCATCCANCATGCCATGTTTGTCCCTCCTGCACACACACACACACACTCACACACCCATTTACAGGTATTTGTCACCCCCTCAGGCCCCAGCTGAGCTGTTCAGGATCAGCCCTGTTCCCCCTCACCGTGCAGCCCAGCGTTTCCTCAGCGACACAGTCAGCCAGGTGACAGGAGCTCAGGGTGCCTGTGTGATCTGTCACATCCACCAGGATGTCAAAGCTGGCAAAGGTGGCCCTGGCCCCAGCAGAGACATCGCTGCACAAGCTGCAGGTGTTTGCCCCTTCACTCACGATGGAGCGGCAGATGGAGCTGAAACACAAGGACACCATTCCTGCAGATGTGCAATTTATTCTTCCTGAAACATTTTCCTACACTGAGATTACCCAAGAGACTTTGTCTTTAAAAAATGTTTCATCCCCTAAACTCTTGAGTCTGTATGAGACAAAGTGATCTCTCTATTTTTCACTCTAGGACCACAAAGAGCCTTCACAGAGCCCACAATAAAAACCCACATGGCATCCTCCAGAGGAGTTTTATTTCTCTGGGACAGGACTAAAGTACTGCCCCATGTCATTGGTCTGGGGAGAGGGACAGGCAGTTTGCAGCCCCCATTCCAGGCTCACCATCTGTTGCGCAGGACTCTGGCCACGTTCTCATCGATGTCCAGGGTGGAAATGTAGCCAAAAATAATTCCATGGAGAGGCTCCAGCTTCCCATCCCTCTGCAGAGCTTTTTCTTTCAGCTGTTCCACTGTGTAGACATCCACTACAGCCTCCACTACAAGTTTACAAGACACGTTAAGAGTGCCTGAGCCAGGAATTATTCAAGGAGCAATGGCAGAAATGGATGTTAAGGCAATAAAAAGGAGATTTAAAGCAGCAGGAAAGCCCACCTGCCCCAAAAAGCCAACCAAAAGGGAAGTCAGATCAGGATTATATCTATTATTTAATCTTTGCATCCTCCTAAAGGAGTTTTTGCCACAAGCTGTCCCCCTCCCTTTTCCAAAGAGGTTCCAGACAGCCAGAACCCAGCAGGCTGCAGCTGAAATCAATACAGATAAAAAAGGGACAGCCCCAAAAACCATCCCAAAGTTGCCCTATTCAGCCAGGCTGGGCCTGAGCACCCAGAGCAGGAATCCTTCCAGCTGCTCTCTGAAAGGAGCCTGTGCAGGTAAAGAAAAGCCAATGCTTACAGTTCATGGCTTCACTTGGCAGCTCCTTCCCTGGGCTGGGCAGGGCTCCTGCCTGGGCACTCTCTCTGATGAAGCTGAACAGAACATTTGCTTCTGCTGTTTCTGAAGATGCATTTTTAAAAGTTGTCAGTGCATGTTGCATGGAAAAATCACAGCACTTTGATTTTACAAGTTTTTATTCTGGTAGCACAAACATCAGAATTAGCCAAGATTTGCTTTTTTCTTTTTTATTTGAAGTGTTAGTCCTGCATGGAATAAACATAAGAAGGCTGCTAAAATGAAATGAAATGAAATAAAATAAAATAAAATTTAAAATAAAATAAAATAAAATTTAAAATAAAATAAAATAAAATTTAAAATAAAATAAAATAAAATTTAAAATAAAATAAAATAAAATTTAAAATAAAATAAAATAAAATTTAAAATAAAATAAAATAAAATTTAAAATAAAATAAAATAAAATTTAAAATAAAATAAAATAAAATTTAAAATAAAATAAAATAAGATAAAAATGAAATAAAAATAAAGGTAGAAGCCAAAGGCACTGGTCAGCAGGGAGCTTTGTGAGAAGCAGGCAGAAAAAACCACAGTTTCAATGGATTATTTATTGCATTCTAGCCTCGAATAATTCCTAAAAGCAGAGAAATACTTGAGCAGCTCTTACCTGGATTAGTTGTAATGATGGTTTTGGAGATCACAGTTGCAGTCATGCAATTCCTAAATTTGTCAAAATTGATTCTCACATCTGATGCAAATATAACTGTTCACAAAAACAGCCCCATGTTACTGGAGAATAAATAAAGAACGACAGTGAAACCCTAAACCAGACCCTTTTACCTGTTTCTTGAGGGATCCAAGTCTGTGCCAGCTGGATGGATTCATTATCCCAGCTAAATGAGACAAAAGTGGATGTATCAAAACATTTTTGAAACAGCACTCAAACTGTTTAGTACTAAACTACTGAAAAATGTCATTGGAATCAAATTGGCCAGTGAAATTCCAAGTGCCTGTTTTATCCCAGACAGGATCAAATAAAGATGGGTTTAAATGCAGAATCTAGCAGGGGAAATGCAGTATTTCAGCTCTTATCAAAGGCACCTGGAGCACAGCAGGTGCCAGTGGAAGGAGCAGTTTGTGCTGGGCTGTGCTGGCCAGGCTGATGGCTCAGATCCACAGGCCAGATGTTGAACCACCTCCAACACTGGGAGCTTTGTGGCTGGGGTGATGAGACAGGAGTGAGGTCAGAATTACCCCTCAAAATGGTAATTTCATGGTGTCTTGATAAAATCTCCTTCAGCCCCTCCTAAATTTGGCTGGCAAGAGCACAGCCAAAGCACAGATTTGTTCTGCTGGGTTTTCTGCTTAATCCTGGGGGAAAAGATTGAAGAGATTTCCTTTTCAGCTGATAATGCTCAGCCACCTCTTCACTGCTGGGCTCTGGAATCCCCAGGCAGTGCCCAAATCCCAGCACTGAGAGAGAATTGATGGAGGAGCTGCTCCAAATGAACCTGAGAGCACGGGGTCCATAAAACCACAGGGGCTGGTGCATCAGCAGCTGTCTCCTGCTCACAGCCCTGGCTCAGGGGGTGGCTGTGGTCTGGGAGTGCCATCAGCCCCTTGTCACAGCCCCAGAGGAGCCTCTGCTCCTGCAGGACAGCCTGAGGGGCTGCAGCCCCTGCCAAAGCACCTTGTTCCTCCCTGGTTTGGTGCCTCAGCAAACCATCAGCCCTGGCAGGGCACCTTCCCTGGGTTGGAAGGAATTCCAGATCTCTTAGCACAGCAGGAAGCTTTTTTTGGGCTTTTTTTTTTACTTAAGAAAATCTCACAGTTCTGCCACAAGAATGATTTGTTGATAGGAGGCCTGGAGCAGCTCCCCTACAAAAAGAGGCTGAAAAAGCTGGGGCTGTCCAGCCTGGAGAAGAGAAGGTTGTGTGGAGACCTCCCAGCAACATTCCATCATCTGCAGGGGCTGTGAGGAAGCTGGAGAGGGATTCTGCATCNCCAGCAACATTCCATTCTCTGCAGGGGCTGTAAGGAAGCTGGAGAGGCACAAGGAATAATGAGTTCAAACTGCAAAGAGTGGAAGTTGAGGTTTTAGGAAGAAATGTTTTCCTGGGAGAGTGGTGAGACACTGGCACAGGGTGCCCAGAGAAGCTGTGGCTGCCCTGGATCCCTGGAAGTGTCCAAGGCCAGACTGGACAGGGCTTGCAGCAACCTGGGCTGGTGGAAGGGGCAGGGGGTGGAACTGGATGGGCTTTAAGGGCCCCTCCAACCCTTTATGGCTCTGTGGGTTCACCCCAGAAATGCTTTTTTTGGGTTTGTGGGTATGAATTGTGTTCAACATCCGTGCTAAACATCCCTGGTGGTACCAGAGTTCCAGCCCACAGTGCAGGGCTGGCTGCTCTGAGGGACCAGAGGTCACTGAAGGGATTTTTTTAAGCACCAAACAGCAACCCCAGGGCAAAGGAATCCCCACACTCCCACGTGTCCCTGCACATGGAAAAGCCACAAATTTATTGAGCAAACTCTGGGCAAAATGCAAGGGTTCCTCTGTGAACAAGGGATGGGGTTTGGAGTGGTGTTTGTAAACAGCTGGAAAATGCAGCCAGAGTCCTATCAAAATGATTCTGCATTGTTTTCAATATTTAAAACTATCTCAAAAGTATTTCAACCTATTTCCACTCCACTTGCAATTCTGCTTGGCTTTAAAAATGGATCATGCTCTTCATTTTCCTGCCCTCCTGTTTGTGGAAGGGACACCCCAGCTTTTGCAGCTGGATTGAAATGCCATTTCCTGAATTAGCTCAAATGTCCACATTAAAAAAAAAAAAAAAAAAAGATTTATTTGAGCTGAGCCTCATTTTGCCATCCATGAGCCAGCAGGCTGTCAGCAAACCATAAAACTGCACAAGATATATAAGGCCACTCTAATGAATCTCTTTTTTATGTCTCTTTTCATTGTACATTGCTGCCTCATCTCAGTGGCCTCCTCAATGAGAAGATATTTAAATTAAAAATGGGTTTCTAGTTAATTAGTGTGTGTTACAGCTAATTGTTCTGCCCATGTTTGCACTAATTTGTGTTTTTTAGTGAATTAAAGAACATTTTACCAAACTATTGGGAAAGATCTCTCTGTTTCATCATACAGCTTCACTTCACACCTCTGGCCTTTCCTTTTGTCTGAAGTCATGAAATACTTTGGCTCTCCAACCTTTAAGAAGAAAGAGAAGTCACTTGTCCTCTATTCAGTGATGAGGAGAATAAAACTACTCAATATTTAGGAGAAAAACCTAGGAAATAAAAGGGTTAGAAAAGGGAAGAGAGACTGTAGGCTACTAAAAATGGGATCACTGAATTTCCCCTTCATTTTGTTGTTAACAATCTCTTCAAAGGATTTGGGTGGTTATTGTCACCCAGCTGCCAAGCTGAACAAACAGAGTCCTGGCCACTGGGAGGTCCAAAATGTACATTTACACAGAATTTACAATGAAGTTACTCGTGGCAGAGGCCACAAATTCTCACTCACTGCCATCACAGCCCCAAATCCACCCTGACACAGATTTACAATGAAGTTACTCGTGGCAGAGGCCACAAATTCTCACTCACTGCCATCACAGCCCCAAATCCACCCTGACACAGATTTACAATGAAGTTACTCGTGGCAGAGGCCACAAATTCTCACTCACTGCCATCACAGCCCCAAATCCACCCTGACACAGATTTACAATGAAGTTACTCGTGGCAGAGGCCACAAATTCTCACTCACTGCCATCACAGCTGCCAGCACGTTGAGGACTCTCCCATGGAGGCTTTGTCCATTTGCCACGATGTCCCCCAAGCAATAATAATCCTGGGGGTCCTTGACAGGCAGGTGCAGCAGAGGCAGCAGCCTCGTGTCTGTGGCACAGCAGGAGGAGCTTTTCACCACTGAGTGATTTTCACTGAGCAGTAATTTGTAGGCACTAGAACAGAACAAATCCTGTGGGTCAGCACTGCACTCACTGAGGTCAAATATTCACTCAATTCCTATGAAAAATTAACTTTATTTCTTTCTAGTTTTTCCTAAAGGTGCAAAAGAATTCTAGTAGGTTTTACCCAAAGAATGGAATTTACTCTGTGTAGTAACAAGGAACATTATTGCTTTATGTTTTTATGTTTATGAAATATATTCTCCTTTGAGATTTAAACATTGTTGAGTACAGGAGGAAGGTACAGCTACACAAGAAGAAACCACCAAATATTTCTACCAATTTCATTGGTTGCTGGAAATTAAAGCAAATCTTAACTTTGATCTTTCTAGAAAAAACTCCCACTCTATGTTTTAAATTTACCTTGGAGTTGCAGGGCTGAATTTTTCTTCCCTTTCTGCTTCCTTTGACTGAATTAAAGGATTTTCAATTGTAACTGAAACAAAGCATTGATAAGTGATGTTAGAGATTGATTATAGGTACAATGAGAGATATTTTTTGTGTGTACACTCTGCAAGCTCACCAGTTTTACCCAAACAACCACGGGCAGCAAAACCTTTCTATGAACTTCCAAAGATAAAAGCACATCCTGTAAATAAATACAGGATTTTGTTGTGGTTTTACCAGCAACCATGGTCATATCTGTAACTGAGGGAAGACAAACCCCAAACTGCTTTGCAGCTTATTTTTCATTGTTTTTAAGACCTCAATATAATGTAAGATTTGACATTGATTAACTGCAGGCCAGTTCTGAGCTGCTGCACTCAGTGGGTTCCTTTTGTTGACATATTTACTGGGCTTGAGTTGAAATCCTTGGAATCTTGTTCCTGTCCTCTTTAAACTGAACAGAACTGAACAATTTGTTTCCAATTAGGCTGTTTGTGAGTCCTCAGAGCAAAACACAGCAAAGCCACCAGCACAACCCTGATTTCCATGCAAACAGAAACGTGGTGAGAATAAATGAAATGAAGAAACTCACCACAGTCCCCAACCCTGAAGCTTTCTGAGAGGGATCTGATGTACTCTTCTCTGCCCCAGGACTGGACATTAATGAAATAAGTTGGAGAATCACGAATGGTAAAGCTGAAGGTGTATCTTTCAGTGCCAATGTCTGCAAAAATAAACGGGGCTGTAGCAATTCCTCAGCACAGCTTGATTTCTAACTAGATTATTTGTATAAAAACTACTATTTGGGGGTTTTACTGGAATTTGGCAGGAATTTTGTCCCGCTAGAGGCCAGCAGGTGGTGCAGGAACACGCTGGGGTTTGGGAACGGGCTGCAATTCCTGCTGGAGTAGGAGCTGTCCACCCCGCTCTACTCTTGGGGCACCGTAAAAGCTCCCGGCCCAGCCGCGGGGGCAGTGCAGGAGCTGTGGGAGGTGTCCCAAACGCCAGCAGGGCTCGATTGTACACACAGCCCCAGTGCTGGAGGGGCTGGCTGACCCCATGGGCGACAGCACTCATGTCCCAGAATCCCGGAGTGACCAGGCTGGAAGAGACCTCCGAGAGCATCGAGTGCAACCCAGCCCCAGCATCTCAGCTACACCGAGAGCCACATCCAGGCTTTGTTAAACACACCCCGGGATGGTCACTGCACCACCTCCCCTGGCAGACAATTCCAGTATTTTATTCTTTCTGGGAAAAACCTTCTCCTGATATCCAGCCTACATTCCCCTGGAGCCTGTGCCCTCTGGCTCTGTCAGTGCTGCCTGGACAGAGCCCAGCCCCAGGTGAGCACAGGCACCTTTGGGGGCTGCAGGGAGCCCTCGGGTCACCCCTGAGCCTCCTTTGCTCCAGGCTCAGCACCCCCAGCTCCCTCAGGGCTCCTCTCAGGGTTTGTGTTCCCAGCCCCTCTCCAAGGTCCTTCCCAAAGTGAGGGGCCAGAACTGGACACAGCCCCCGAGCTGTGACCCCAGCAGTGCCCAGGGCAGGGGCACAATGACCCCCTGGCCCTGCTGGCCACACCAGGATGCCATTTTGGCCACCAGGGCACACTGCTGGCTCATGCTTGGCTGTCCAGCAGTACCCCCTGCCCAGGGGGGTTGATTGAAGAAAGCCAAGTGGTTCCAGTGCTCTGGAAAATCCAGGATGTGGGGGGCTGTAGCCCTGCCCTGGCTCATGCAGTTAATTAATTAAACTTTCCAGGGATCACAGGGTGATGCAATAGATTGTCACCTCATGATCAGGGAAAGCTCAGTGATCCCCCAGAGTGCCCTGGCTGCAGGTGCCCCTCTGCAGACTGCACGGGGGTGGTGGCACCACCTCCGGGAGGCACCGAGGGCTTTCTGCTCAAATCTCAGCCTGCAGCAGCTCAGCAGGAGCCAGTGGCAGCAGAATGACTGAGCCCTGCTCCTGGAGCTGGAATGGCTCTGCAGGGCTGGAGGGGCTTCCTGACAGAGTCTGTACCAAGCCTGACTGTAAATTTGTCGTTTCAATTTCCAATTAGTGCTGTATTAACAACACACAATTCCCATTTTGTCCCAGAAATTACTCGTGTCACCCCACAAGACATGTCCTCAACATTTCTGTTTTAAGAGGGAACAAAGATGAAGGCACCAGCTCCATTCCAGCAGTATTTATGGAAGAGTGGGTTCATGTTGGTTCCATCTTCAGAGCACGAAACACTTCCATGACAGAGTTTTTCCAATT
>VYXF01003611.1:33465-58827 GCA_013397295.1 Polioptila caerulea
CATTTCCCTGGAGCCTGTGCCCTCTGGCTCTGTCAGTGCTGCCTGGACAGAGCCCAGCCCCAGGTGAGCACAGGCACCTTTGGGGGCTGCAGGGAGCCCTGGGGTCACCCCTGAGCCTCCTTTGCTCCAGGCTCAGCACCCCCAGCTCCCTCAGGGCTCCTCTCAGGGTTTGTGTTCCCAGCCCCTCTCCAAGGTCCTTCCCAAAGTGAGGGGCCAGAACTGGACACAGCCCCCGAGCTGTGACCCCAGCAGTGCCCAGGGCAGGGGCACAATGACCCCCTGGCCCTGCTGGCCACACCAGGATGCCATTTTGGCCACCAGGGCACACTGCTGGCTCATGCTTGGCTGTCCAGCAGTACCCCCTGCCCAGGGGGGTTGATTGAAGAAAGCCAAGTGGTTCCAGTGCTCTGGAAAATCCAGGATGTGGGGGGCTGTAGCCCTGCCCTGGCTCATGCAGTTAATTAATAAAGCTTTCCAGGGATCACAGGGTGATGCAATAGATTGTCACCACATGATCAGGGAAAACTCAGAGTGCCCTGGCTGCAGGTCCCCCTCTGCAGACTGCACGGGGGTGGTGGCACCACCTCCGGGTGACACCGAGGGCTTTCTGCTCAAATCTCAGCCTGCAGCAGCTCAGCAGGAGCCAGTGGCAGCAGAATGACTGAGCCCTGCTCCTGGAGCTGGAATGGCTCTGCAGGGCTGGAGGGGCTTCCTGACAGAGTCTGTACCAAGCCTGACTGTAAATTTGTCATTTCAATTTCCAATTAATGCTGTATTAACAACACACAATTCCCATTTTGTCCCAGAAATTACTCGTGTCACCCCACAAGACATGTCCTCAACATTTCTGTTTTAAGAGGGAACAAAGATGAAGGCACCAGCTCCATTCCAGCAGTATTTATGGAAGAGTGGGTTCATGTTGGTTCCATCTTCAGAGCATGAAACACTTCCATGACAGAGTTTTTCCAATTTCTAATTGATATGGTTTAGCCAAACCAATGCTGCTCTTTCATCTTGGTTCTCAAACAGATACAAATTTTTTTGGGGGGTGCATTTTTCTCCTATCCATTTTACACTGAGAAATCTGTTTATCATTTCAATCTTGATTCAGTCAGCTCTGCCAAATTACACCGTTGAAGAAAATGAAGGAGAAAGAGTTGAAAGGGACTGTACTTTTTCGGTCTGGAAAGCTTCTGACATCTGTTTTCCCAATAACCACCCCGATTACATTCTGAAAAATAAAAAGATTATAGAGTACAAGTATTAAACCCAGATGTAGATGATGAATTAGATTTCATGGAATTAGACTCTGCTGATGATAATAAACATATTTCTGACTGGTAATCATTTTAATCTATTTATTCCACAGTACCATGTGAGCTAAAGAGTAAAACATAAACACACAAGTTTACTTGAGGAACAAAATTGTGACTAATAAAATATTAAAATAAATACATCTGTTTCTATTTGTGAAGAAAATAGGAGGACAAAAGTTCACCCCAAACCTTCCCAATTTTGGCTGTTCTACAGCAATCCCTCCTCAGGTAGGCAGCAGTGTTGTTGTTTTGTGCTCTCTGCACGGGTCTCAGATCTCCTCAAATGCTCCCTGGAAAGTCTGCACAGGATTTATTTCACTGTGAAGTGTCCAAGGGTTTCCTGGCTGTCAGCACCACCAGCCACACGTGTGCACCCCCAGGAGCTTATCCTGGCCTCAGCCAAGCACCCTGAATTTCTACAGGTGCCTCTCTTGCTGTCTTCCACCTGACTCCAAGGGAGCTGAGGCAAGGAGCTTTTCTGTAGATTCAGACCAAAATCAATCTTATTCTGCTTTGCTCAACCTGTGTTTGTTGTGTAAAAACATCCTGTTCTCAGTGTCAAACACAGCTCCTGGGAGCAAACACACCCTTGTAGCTAGAGATCTATTCTCTATCTGTCTGTAATATAAAATAACATAGCTGTGTGGTGGGTGGTTGTTGGTTTTCAGCTTGTCCTCGGTGTCAGAGCAGAGTTTTGCAGAGCTCCTTTGGGATTTAAGAGGTCAGCAAGGGCAGTCAGAGTGGGACAAGGGCTGGAAGAGCAGACTGACAGTGCAACACTTCCAGGATCCTTCAGAACGTGAAGCATCCCACATCAATTCCACGTCAGAATCCTGNCCCAGGAGCTTATCCTGGCCTCAGCCAAGCACCCTGAATTTCTACAGGTGCCTCTCTTGCTGTCTTCCACCTGACTCCAAGGGAGCTGAGGCAAGGAGCTTTTCTGTAGATTCAGACCAAAATCAATCTTATTCTGCTTTGCTAAACCTGTTTTTGTTGTGTAAAAACATCCTGTTCTCAGTGTCAAACACAGCTCCTGGGAGCAAACACACCCTTGTAGCTAGAGATCTATTCTCTGTCTGTAATATAATATAAAATAATATAACATAACAGCTGTGTGGTGGTTGTTGGTTTTCAGCTTGTCCTCGGTGTCAGAGCAGAGTTTTGCAGAGCTCCTTTGGGATTTAAGAGGTCAGCAAGGGCAGTCAGAGTGGGACAAGGGCTGGAAGAGCAGACTGACAGTGCAACACTTCCAGGATCCTTCAGAATGTGAAGCATCCCACATCAATTCCACATCACAGAATCCTGGAGCGCTTGTGTTGGAAAGACCTCAAAGCCCATCCAGTGCCTCCCCTGCCATGGCAGGGACACCTTCCTCTGTCCCAGGGTGCTCCAAACCCTGTCCAGCCTGGCCTGGCACCCTCCCAGGGACGTGGCAGCCACAGCTCCTTCACACGAGCCCTTCTCTCAGTCCCTTTCCAGCAGAATTCCAGAGCCAGGCGGGAAGGGCAGGGTTACAATTCAACAACCCCCCCGGGATTCATTTTGTACGGGTTCCCAAAGCAGCGACTTCGCTGCAGGGACGCTGACCCGTGCTCAGAAAGGAGCTCTCGGATTTCCCGGGAATCACTAGAGGGAGCACGGGAACTGCCTTATCCTGCGGGGATGGAAATGCTCGGGATAAATACCCCCCTCCCACACCAACCAAATGCTTTGTGTTTAATTCAGTTTAATGAACTGAATGTCCACCGCATGCAGTGACTCTGATTAAGATTTTGGGTTTCTATTTCGGGTTTTGTTTCTTAATTAAAAAAATAATAATTTGTTGAGTTAGAGTGCAACATTGTCCATATCTCAGCCCCAAATGTCAAAAGAGCTGACGTTTAGGATGAGTGCCTGCAGAAATTGGGCGGCTTGTGCCTCATTTCTCATGTAAATGCCCAATTGCCCAAAGAAATCTGCCCTGGCCCTGCTGTAAATGTGTCCCCCCCGTGTCTCCAGCACCGAGCCTGCACGGGGAGCTGGCAGAAGGAAGGGACCTGGCTGCTCTGCACACTACTCTGGCCTGAGGAAGGGAGAAAAACTCGCAGAGATCCTTTCCTTGCTCAGCTCCTCGTGCAACTGCCCAAGCAGCCATTTCCCCAAAAGGGGAGGGAACACCCCCCCGTGGTGCCTGTTTTGGCAGAGCACTGCTTGAGGCTGCGAGTGTTTACACTTGAATCTCTTTCACTTTTTAAAATAAACAGCAAACTCATAAACCGTGCCATATTGATACTTCAGACTGTGTGTTCAGCTGTTTTAATGTCCTAACACAGCCCACACTGATCATTCTATCATTAATTATTGTTTTACAAAAATACTTTCATTGCTGTTGTTGCTAACTGCAATACTCCAGGTTAGCTTTATTTGTGAAATGAAAGCTTTTATTTGTGAAATAAAAGCTTTTGACTGGGTTTGTGGGCCATTATTTGGGAGGAACTGTGAATGACAGGTTAAATTAGCATTGCTGAAGATCAGTTTGGATCAATATGGCTCTAAGGGGATGGAAGGTTTCTCTTCATTCCTCCCTTTTCTGTGATGCCTTTTTCATTTGTTTAAAGTAAATGAGAAAAAAATATTGTGCCATCCCGAATAAAAAGTGGTGGGAATGGGAAAACTCCGTGTTTTCACTCTTTTCAGGAGCAGCAGGACTTCCCTGGGGCAGGGGAGGGGGATTCTGCCTCTCTGCTCAGGTGAGACCCCACATGCAGAGCTGCCTCCAGCCCTGGGCTCCCAGCACGTGGAGCTGCTGGGGTGAGTCCAGAAGAGGCTCCAGGATGTTTGGGAAGGCTGAAGGAATTGGGATTGCTCATCCTGGAAAAGAGAAGCTTTGGGGTGACCTAATTGTGGCCTTCCAGTGGCTGAAGGAGCTGACAAGAAACATAGAGAGAATCTCTATGAGGGATGGAGAGACAGGACACAGGGAATGGCTTCAAACTGGAAGAGAGAGGATGCAGGACACTGGGGAGAAATCCTTCCCTGGGAGGGTGGCACAGATCCCCAGAGCAGCTGTGATCCCCTGGATCCCAGACCAGGCTGGACAGGGCTTGGAGCACCCTGGGATGGGGCAGGTGTCCCTGCCCATGGCCCTGGATGGGCTTCAGGCTCCCTTCCCACCCAAACCAGTGTGGGATTCTGTGCAAACCTATCCCAAAGAAACAGAACCAAGCCTGGCACAAAACTGGGAGATTTTTACCCTGCCTTCCTAGCGTGCCACGAGAGACCTCTGAGGTCACAGATTACTGTGGCTGCATAATGCTGACTCTGTCATGTCTTCAATAATGTCTGCACTAATTCAGCATCCATTTAAAGTGCCACAAAGGAGCCTCTGATACATTGAGTTGTCCAGTCAATATCTGTGCCTGTGGTACCCACAGGCTGTGGACAACCACAGCATCAATTTTCATTTTGCTGCTTTGCACACAAAGAAGGGAAGGTCCTTTCTCCCCAACAATTGCACTAATGCTATCAGTACCTAAATACACATCAATTACATAATTTTGCAGTAATAGAAGACAGTCAGATACAATTTCAGCTGGGAACAAAAGGACCACAAGGCTGTGGGACTTACAGGACGAGCAAGGTTTGGATGCAGGTCTGAAAGTGCAACAAAGTCCCGTGCTGGATGAGAATGAGCCATTCTTTATCTGAAACTTGAGGAAAGTGACTTAGATTTTGTAAAAATCCAAACAAATCACTTAAGACCATTCACAGTGAGAATAACAAGTTATTTTTGAACATAAATGTTTTGACCTAATAGCATCTGTTTTCAATAAGAGGCATTTCAAGCCATCTGAAGTAGACAATTCTTTATTGTTTGGATTTGGCCATGGAAGTTATGAATTTTACTGTGACAGCTCTACCTAAGCTTCTCAAATAAAGGCCTGTAATTTTTATTTATTATTCATCATTAAATGACTCCATTAACACCAGGCTCTGAAAAATATTTACCCTCCTTCTCTCTGGGAAGCCCAACTGAATTTAATGAGGCAGCTCATATTTAAAAGGCAATTTATATGTGAGGAAAGAGAAGTGTTGGGTTGCAAAGCACCTTTAATTGAGGTTTTGGACTAAATATTAAACTGCTTTAAAATGGGAGTTTATTCTTCCCTCATTTAAAATAAAATTTGTGAAAACCAGTTCTTTTCAGGCTGCCAACGTGGCATTTACTGCCCAGCCCTGAGAGCACCCAGGTTGTCTCTAAAGATGCCAAAGTGGGGCCATGGGTGTTTTGTTAGACCCTCTGAATGCCTCTTATTATTTCATGGGTTCCTCAGAGGTTTAGATACTTAACAAATAGTTGTCAGATTCTATTTTTTGTTGTAAAAGGAACCATCACATTGTCCAAATCTTAATAACCTTTAATAGGAGGGAACTGTCGACATTTTTCAGAGGGTGCCTGTTCAATCTTTGGAGCAAAATCCTGAATGGCTTTCACTCTTTATACCTGGAACCTCGTGTGAGAGCTGTTAACCATTTCATCAGGTATTGGGATAAAGATCTGTTGAACTAGAGAACAAGCAAGCTTACATTTTAAAGAAAAATAAGCAGTTATCTGAGAACCAAGTGATTTTTCTAAAAGAGCATTTCAAACTCCACACTCACAGAGAGACAGCCCAAATTGGCCTTACAGAAACCACTGAACAATGGGGCCCTCAAACCTGTTCCCGTCCCATTAGATGGAAGAATTTATGTTTCCTTCTGCAGGAAAGTCCCCTCAGCATCCCTCCGAGGCAGGGTAATATTCTCACCTCAGAAGAAGTTAAATATTGTTACCTGCTGTACCTCACACCAGCTGGGTTGTGTCAAAGGAACCAGCACTGGAACACCTGCATCAGAGCAAGATGAAAATGGTAATTTAGGATTTTAAATGCCCTGGGTTCTGACAGCTGGAGCAGAGCTGCCCCACTCAGGGACCCCTTAATCTCCTCAGGTGCTCCTCAGCCCCCCCTCAGCCCATCAGGGACCCCTCAGCCCTCCTCACACACCCACCATTCCCCTCAGGTGCCTCTCACTGACCCTCCAACCGCATCCTTGTTTCTTCAGCCCCTCAGCTGCCCCTCAGTGACCCTTCAGCCCCCTCTTGGACCCTTCAGCCTCCTCCTGGACTCTTTGGTCCCTCAGGTGCCCTTCACTGACCCTCCAACCTCCTCCTTGTTTCTTCAGCCCCTCACTGACCCTTCAGCCTTCTCATTGACCCTTCAGCCTCCTCCTGGACTCTTCGGCCCTCATTGACCCTTCAGCCTCCTCTTGCACTCTTTGGTCCCTCAGGTGCCCCTCACTGACCCTTCAGCCCCCTCCCGGACCCTTCCGCCTTCTCCTGGCCCCTTCAGCCCCTCACAGACCCTTCAGCCCCCTCCCGGACTCTTCAGCCCCTCACTGACCCTTCAGCCTCCTCCTGGACCCTTCAGCCCGTCCCGGACCCTTCAGCCCCTCCGGTGCCCCTCAAGCCCCTCAGTTTATGAAGGAGACAAAATGGCGCCGGCGCTGTGGCGGGAAAAGGGCTCCGGGCCCTCTCCTCCCTCAGGGCCCTCTCCTCCCTCAGGGCCAGCTGAGGGGAGACGTTCTCCCATCCCAGCACATTCCGTGGGATCCCCAGCAGGCCTGGAGTCCTTGGCGAGGTAACAACAGGGTCAGACGGGATTTTGGGGGGGGATTGTTCCCTGTGAGGGTGGGGAGGCCCTGGCCAAGTTTCCCAGAGAAGCTGGGGCTGCTCCATCCCTGGNAGAAAACATTCCCCACTTCTTTTTTTTTTTATGTTAGCTATAAAGGAAAAAAACTTGCAGCCAGTATTTTATAAATTAATCACAATTTCTGGTTTCAAGATATTATTTGTATTGATTTGCACCCAATACTCCTATATTTTCAGGCTCTGCAGAAGGCTGGCTTGAACTGCTTTCTCCATTTATATTGAATATAAAATTATATTTTATAAAATCAATATCCTTCACTTCTGCATCATAAAAAACTTTACTCCTGATGAGTAATTTTATAACCCCAAGGCCGTGGTTATTGGAAGTTTTTAGCATAGCCTGACAAATTCTCTGTGTTGACTCTGTATTACAGGATCTTTCATTTCTTCAATTAAACAGCTGAAAGTGGATCCCACCTGTGCTCTCATATTTATTGTGTCACAAAAATCCACAACAATTATCCTGTGCTGATGACAAACAGGATGTCAGGTGACAGCCTGGGTGGGTTTTTTTTTTCTTTTTTGGTCACCTTTTTTGCAGTATGATCCATAGATCTTTGTTTCATAGGTTTGAATCTCCACTAAACAGAATGTGGCTTTTTTTTTTTTCTGGCAGTTCTGTTGTTTTCATCATCTCAAGCTAATGAACAAGCAGAAGATAATGAGCCTGCTGAGAAGATCTGAATGGAAGGGGAAGGAGAACCTGGACACTGGCTGGGAAATGCTGGCAAAGGTACAAGTCAGATTCTCACAGCCACGACTGAAATGCAAAACAGGGTGGGGAAAAAAAATCCCTGAAATGAGACCTGTGGGGTGTCCACTGCTGCAGAAGGTGACAAACCAGGACCACAGCCCAGGGGCTTGCAGGAGCTGAGCTGGGCCAGTATCTCAGCAAGGTTTTGGTGGGACACAAGCCCCTTGTGTCCTGCAGGGGAGCCTTGCAGAACCCCCCGGGATCTCGTGCATGGGGAGGTCCCGACTTCCAGCGGGTTTTGTCCAGCTGCTTTTCTCCCACAGGCACAAAGGGCAGGTGAAACCCGACTCTGCCGTGTCCCCTCCGGGCCTTTGTTCCATTTCAAAGCCACCAGAACAAGGGTGCTGTTGTGCCTCTCCTCGGCTCCCCATAATCACCGGGAGGGTTTGCTTTGTGGTCTGCTTCCACTCCTATTTCCAATGTACATTTGGGGGGGAAAAAAGCTGCTTTTTACTTTCCCAGGCTAGCTCCTGCTGGGAAGACGTTATCAGGGCCATCGTGACAGGATGCACAAAGGCAGGGGACAAAGTGAGCCCGCGGTTCTTTCCCTCCGAGATGTCCGATTAGATGCTGAGTTTCTGACTTGCAGACACCGAGCCAAGGACTCGTTTGTTTGANTTGTGCCTCTCCTCGGCTCCCCATAATCACCGGGAGGGTTTGCTTTGTGGTCTGCTTCCACTCCTATTTCCAATGTACATTTGGGGGGGGAAAAAAGCTGCTTTTTACTTTCCCAGGATAGCTCCTGCTGGGAAGACGTTATCAGGGCCATCGTGACAGGATGCACAAAGGCAGGGGACAAAGTGAGCCCGCGGTTCTTTCCCTCCGAGATGTCCGATTAGATGCTGAGTTTCTGACTTGCAGACACCGAGCCAAGGACTCGTTTGTTTGACGGGCGTACCTGTCTCAGGTGACACTGAGAATTCTGCCGTTCTTACAGCACACGGCACCTCAGGGACAGCCGGGGGCTTCGGTGGTTAGTGCAAATAACACCTTTTTTGGTGCTTATAACCAACAAATGTCTGACCTGCCTTTACCCACTGATTTACCATTCCTGATTCTCCCAGTCAGGAATTTTTAATCCAAACACTGGAGAGCATCTGCACAAACAAATGTTTGCTACTATCCTGCTTTACTCAAGCTTTCCTCCTCAGCTGACTTCAAAGAGGTCTCAAAAAGAAATCACCATCGTTATCTCCCTTTGACAACTGGGAAAACAGGGGCGAGAGAAAGGCCAGGAGAGGTTTCCTAAAATCCATGTACCACACATGAACCAGCGCCCGCGGGAGGTTTTTTTTTTGATCTAGTGCTCGATCCCTGAAAGCTCCAAGCGATTTGAACTCTCCAGCACTTCAGCGGCACTTTAGCACTCTGCCGGTTCAGCCGGAGATTGGCAGAGCCTTCCCATACACGGCTGCAAATTGCCCAGTCCCTGCTAATTAGGCCTTCGTGAATAGATTTATTTAAATTACCCTCATTGGCATGGTCAAGGAGCACAAATGTCATTTCGTAATTCACTTGAGCAATTTGTTATGTGACCATCAGTACACTTTGTGTTCAGGGGAAGAAAGTCCAGCACTAACAGGGACATTTCACAAATCATTTCCAAAACCAGAGCAATATAAAAATATTTGCTTTGTGCATTTTCTTCTGCCCGCAGCGTTTACTGAGAGGGCTCATTGAATATTTATACATCCTTAGGACCCAAAGAACTGCTCAAATGGAGAGGGCAGACATGTAATTTTAGGTAATTGGCCTGACTGAAGGCATTAAAAGCAGCAAATTATGAAAGGTGCTCAGTGTTCAGTGGTTTTGGCTGATACCTGAACGGGCAGAGCTTCAGAGCACTGATGGAGGAACGAGGGACACCTTCAGCAGCAGCAATGCAGGTGCTGATGCAGCCAACAAGTGCTCAGTGGGTGTTTGGGGATATTTAATGGGAATTTCTCCGAGTCTTTGTTCAGCTCCCACTCCAGGTTCTCCCCCATCCTGGTCCCCAGCGCTGGAACCATCCCAGTGCTGTTTCAGTGGGATTTCCTCACTCTGAGCAGCAGCACCACCACCTGCAGCATGGAAAAACACAACAACCCAGAGCCTTGATGTAAAATGAACATGGCTCGTGGCTGGTTCCCACCTCATCTGGGCTAATTCTGCCTTCTTGGGGCCCGGGAAGATGCCAAGAGCTGGGGATGGTGGGTGCACGTGGGGTCTGAGATCCCTGGTCTGCAGGGATCTCAGACCCCAGTACAGGCATGAGCAAACAGAACCACGTGCCAGGGGCTCTGCTGGGAATGCCAACAGCTCTCTCTGCACAAGAAAAGTTCCATTTCTGCCAAAGAGCAAAAAAAAAAAAAAATCTGTTTTTTTCAGGTGTAAATCTCTGTGGGCCATGGAGCTGCTCATGGGCAGGGAGGGAATGGCATCCTCAGGGCTGGAGCCTGGCATGGCATTGCTCCTCTCAGTGTCTGGGTGCCTGCTCATCAGCCAGCTCAGCTCCTCGTGATTCCATCACTAATGAATCCCTTCTGCAGCAGTGGTGGAGCAGGAATGTCACGAAAAGGATGTGGCACAACCCAGAGGGGAACAGGAGCCATGGGCACCAGCCCCTGCAGCAAAACCAGCTCCCCTCAGGTGCCAGGGCAGAGTGGCAGCCCAACAGAAATGCCACAGCTGAAATCTGAGACCTTCTGGATCATCACTAAGCAGTCAGTTTGTTTTCAGTGAATAGTTAGCAAACAAACTTATCCCAGAATTAACCTGTGTAGTTTTCCCACAAAAAAAAACCAGAATAAGATGCTCATACAGGAGCTCACTGTTTCTTCAATTTTCTTGCTTTTTTGAAGCTCAGGCTTTGATTGCCCAAGATTTAAAGCCCTCAGTCTGTTGTTTAACTTGACTGAGACTACAGAAACTTAAAATTCTTCTTTTTAGAGCCTTCAGGCTATGGAGAATAACTTTTCCTGCACATAATTCCAAAATAATGTGAGCTCAGTGAAATGACTTGGATTTTCATCACTTTCCCCAAGACCAGAATTTCCTCCTCCCTCTCTGAGCAAACAAGTGATGAATATTTTCCAACAAAACATCATGAATTAAAACACACAACAATTAAAAATAGTTTTAGTGACAGCTCCCTGACACAGAGGAAGAATGTGTTTAGGGGGGAAGAAAAGAAGATATTTAGCATTGTTGGCTGCTGCTCAGACACTTCCAACCATTCAAATCCATGAAACCAAACCCAAATTATATCTGGATTTCAGCTGGAGACACAGGAGGCTGAGTAAATTGGGACACATGGGATGAGAATCTCCCAGTGATAATACTGAGAAAAAACCTTCCAACCTCCACTTGCTCCAGTTTCCAACCAAGCCTAAAACTTGATCCCTGCCTGAGCAGTTCACAAGGAGGAAAACTTAGGATATAATTCCCCAAGACATATGGAGGTGGCTGTAAAAGAAAACTGGGCTCTTAGAGTAAACCAAATTTTTCCCTCACCACAGAACTCAGTGAAGGGAGCACCAGAGAAATCCAAAGGGCCAGTCCAAGCTAAACTTTCCAGCACAAATGCACCTTTGATCTCCTGGCTGAGCATTTGGCCCCAGCCTGGTGGTGGCAGGGCTCCCACTGCCTCGGAGAGCCAGGGCTGCATGCAGCCCTTCCGAGGGAATCGTGTGTCAACATTTCCACAGCCCTCCTGGCTGCCTGTCAGGCAGCTCGTTAGAAAACTCCTGCAGACCCACACTGACATTTGGAGGGTTTATCCATTAGAAAAACAAAACCTCCCCTCAAAGCCTGTTCAAAGTGCAAAGGTACGAGACTTGATCAAAACGGGACTGGATCACGGAATTCTCCCTTAAGAAAATGAACACTAGAGGTCAATCTAACAACTTGTCCCGGAAATATATATCCCTGGGATCAGATATTCCAGACTGCTGCGTGCTGTACAGCCCTAACTACCTCCAGACCCCCTGGCTCAGCCCCCATCCAACAAGGGTTTCCTCTGCTCTTTTGGGTTTGCTCTTGTCTCGTTCTCCATTAGCATTTCCCTTCTGGAGCTCTCCCGTATGGTCGCATCAGGATTCCCTGATGCACTGAGCTCCCTGTTTATGGAAAGAAAGGGGGATTGGCCTTGTGGGAGGCCAAATGTGTCCCTGGTGCAGCTCCACTGCAGCTCGAGTTCGATTAAGGATCAGGGGAGAGCAGAGGAGCAGCCGGCGCCGTGCAGGTGAAAACTCCTCCAGCTCAGGATCCCAACTCATGGAGAAATCCTGGAATGGCTTGGGGGAAAGGATCCTAAAGCTGACAGAGTCCCACCCCTCCTGCCACAGGTAGGGGCACCTTCCACTCTCCCAGGTTGTTCCAAGCCCTGTCCAGCCTGGCCTTGGACTCTTCCAGTGATCCAGGGGCAGCCACAAACCCATGGTTTCAAAGAGGCAGCAAGGACAGGGCTAGGATGCAAGGGATGGGTTTGGGACTTCCAGACTTCAAGTCTGATTCCCTTCCAATGCATCTCCCCTCTAATAGCAGCATTCCTGCACCTCATGCTTCCCTCATCTCATCTCCTATGCTCAGATTCTGGAGGACCTTGAGACTACAAATTCCACAGACTATTTATGCTTAAAATCAGTTTTGCTGGGGCTTTTTTTACTTTACCATTTTGAAATGCCCAATATTCCAGCTCCAGTGAGTTTCTTCCTCCCCCTTCCCTGCTCTCATCACCAGAAATAAGACACAGCCCTGCCAGCCTGTTTCAGCAAATCCCGAATTCCCCTCCACAAACCTCCTGCCTCAGACAGACCCGATGCAGCACAGGGGGGAAACCAAGGCACAAAAGTCAAGCCAGATGAAAGCCCAGACTCAGCAGAGAGCGAGTTTAAGCCCAAGATCTCAGCCGGGGAGCCACCGGAGTGCTGCTCCCCGAGCTCGTGTGCGAGCGCTCTGCTGAAGCGGGGCCAAATCGCGGCTCTTGCTGCCTGCAGCCGGATCCTGCAACCCCGAGGAGCAACATTTCTTCCCACACAGGGGCTCTGTGCAGCAGGGCTGCCAAGGCCTGGCCCTGGCTGAGCTTTTCGTGAGCGAGCAGCTCCATATGGCAGCAGCGCCGGCTCCTCACTCAGCAGCTCGCCTGCTGCCAGCTCCTCTCGGTGCGAACGGCCCAGCGCAGCAGAAATGTTCCAGCTCCACCTTCACGTTGCAGTTACCTCCCCAAACCTGCCAGATGAATTGCTTACAATTCTTCCAGGGAGTTTCTTGCTGCCTGGATGAGCGCAGCGGTTCTGGCGGCAGCCAAGGCGTTCCCAGGTGGAAGTGTCTGCCAGGCTGTATCCAGAGGGTGTCCAGCTTCTCAGGGCCCAGGCACACCCAGAGGCTGCCCCAGAGGTGATGGAAATGCCTCGTTTTGAAGCAACCTGGCCCTAACAGAGCTGAAGCTTCTGCAGGGACACATCTCTGTGCCCTTCCCAGATAACACAAGCACAGGACAGATTTGGGAGGGGTATGAGCATGGCTGGGACAGCAATGGATGCCTCGTGCCACTGGTGTGCATTAACACCTCCTCTTCAAGGCATAAAAACTGGGCAGAACTGAACAGGAAACCTCCATTTTTGGGGCACTGGATGCCTCACCTCGGCAGTTTTTCATCTGTTAAAATGCACAAGATGCAATGCTTGGCCACAGGAGCTGCCCTTCCCAGGACCCCCACTCATCCCCTGGGAGCTGGTCCCCCCAAAGGCTGAGCGCCCTGAGGCCCTCCCAAGGAACAAGAGCAGCACAGCCCTCAGTGCCACCACCCAATGCCTCTGGGCATATGGCAAAGCCAGCAGTGACACCAGAGGGGTGAAAGCCACAGAATTTCCTGAAATGTTGTGGCCTTAGCCCAGGCAGGGTCACACTGAGCCCCAGGTTAGCAGGGAGCCCCCTTTCAGTCCATGGATCCATTCAGCCTCAGCTCTGCTGTGGCACGTGCAGTTCCTGCCAAATCAATATCTGCCTCTTCCTGGTGAATAATTGTGTCAGTGGGACGTTAATGGGGCACAGTGCTCGTGGTGGTGAGGCTTTTGGGGTTTTTTTTTTTTGTTAATGAAGCAAACTCATTNTGGTGAATAATTGTGTCAGTGGGACGTTAATGGGGCACAGTGCTCGTGGTGGTGAGGCTTTTGGGGTTTTTTTTTTTTTGTCAATGAAGCAAACTCATTCGTTTCCCTCCCCCTTCCCCCCTCCACCAGCCTACCCAAATGCACAAAATGGGCTCCAGACCCACCTCCTACAAGGAAATGAGAACCAGCCCCAGAGGATCACCCAGCAAGAAGCCTCTGTTCGGAGATCTGACGCCTCTTCAAAGCCAGGGGAGCAAATGTGCTCCTACCTCCGCTGATTTATGAGGAACGGCTGCGTCACCCATGCGGGGGAAACGCTTAAACGCTCCCAGAGGGAAGGGAACGGAGCCCTGGCCTCCTGCTCTGAGCAACCCCGCTCCTCAGGAGAGTTTGTTTTCATCTGATTCGACCTCTATTGCATTTGAAAGGAAAACAAACAACCTGGAGACTGCAGCACAGGCTGCTGGACGCTTCCCTCCCTCGCTAGGAAAACAAACAGCGGGGTGGCAGCGCCGATGGCAGGCGGGGTGTGCCAAGGGGGCTCTCAAATGGCACCAGCCAGCCTGGGACCGTGTCCCCACACACGAGGGGATGTGGGCAAAGCAGGTGGCTTCCCACAAACAGCCAACATCCCCTCAGCTGGAGGCAGGAGCAGCAGCACCCCAGGAAAGGCAGGAACAAGGTTTAAGTGAGGGGCACAGCCCAGGGGTGTTTTTTTCCTTCCTTTCTGTGTTGAAAAATTCCGGGTGTAAATCGTTCTGTGTGTTTGGTTTTAATTTCTGTTGCTGCCCCACTGTTATTTATGCTCTTGAAATATCACAGCAGGCACATGGAGAGTGTGGTGTTCATGAAATACAGCCCAGTGCCCAGAGTGTTTATCGACCGGTGCCGTAAATAATTCCAACAAGCACAACTCATCCAAGAGAGCAGGGCCATGGAGGAAGGCTGCCCATCTGCCAGGGCCCTTCCAGGGCTGCCAGACCTCCTCCAGAAATGCTCTTTTCCATCTAAAATGAAGCCAAGTGCAGGTCCCTAGTGGGTCCTGGTGGCAGCTGTGCCCTGGGCTGGCAGGATGGCCAGTGCTGCAGGGACGTCCCTGGGGACACCTGTGCCCACCATGGCATGATCCCAGCTCATGCCAGGAGGACTTGAACAGAAAGCAACTGCTCGACTGCCTCCAAGCTGGAGCACAGCCACACCAGGAGCTGGACCTCCACAGCATCCCCAGCACAGCCAGGAGGTCACTGCTGGAAATTAAAGCTCCCTGCAAGGACCTGATTTGGTTTGATGGTTGAGGAGAAGGCAGCAGTAACAGCCCCGTGTAAGCAGCCACTCAATTAGCATAGGTAATGTCTGTGGAATTTATTCAACATCTGAATTCTTGCTTTGTTTTTCCAGGGGAAAGGCCAGAGGGGACTCTACAGGATGCTTCCATACAGAGCTGGGTCTCTCAGCTGTCCCCAGGATTTCCCTGGATGCTTTCCCTGTCCTGCAGCACAGAGAGCCCTGGAAAGCCCAGCACGAGGCTGAATAGATTTAGTGCTGCTACACTGGGACTCATTTATCTTCCCTCCGAGGTGAACCCACACTGTCCTCAAGGACAGGAGCTTAACGAGCAGAGGGGAAGATCTGAACCAGATCTTGACCTGATCTCAATCACACAGCTGTGCTGAACCAAACAGGGCTGATTTATGCCAACGTCCTGGCTCCAACTCATTCCCAGCTCCCTCTGCCACCAGCAGGGCTGGAGCTGCCTGCCCAGCCCAGGCAGAGCTCATCCCACCAGCACCAGCTCTCCCAGCAGCACTCGGATTCCATCCTGGGACACTCACCCCAGGCATTCCAGCACTGACATCGGCAGCATGAAGACCCTCAGGGTTAAATAAATCCCCTCAGAAGGGGCTGTGCTGCAGCAAACCCTGCCCTGGGTGGCCCATCCCTGCAGGGCACCAGTGCCTGGGTTTAGGGGAGACCTCAGCACCACAGGGACCGCCTGGAACTCACTGCCAGCTCCTCTGGGCTTTGCTGCCAAAATATCCCTGCCCAGAGGGGATAACCTGGCACCAAACTCATGTGGCAGCCACTAAGCCAGGCTGGGAGGAGGCCACTGATCAGGGATCCCCACTGATGCTGCAGTAACACCCCCAGTGCTGCCGTGAGCTCGGGCCCTGCTGCTCCCAGTTCATCTCAGGGCAGCATTTCCCAGCAGGGTGGTGCCCAGCGCAGCACAAAGGACACTTTCAGCACTTCTACCCGTGGGCAATCCTGATATCCCGACGGCCTCTCAGCAGGGACCAGCTCCTTCAGTCCAGCTGGGGTCTGAGACACCCTGGGAACCCGGAATCCCCAAATCCAGGCAGCATGAGGCAGTGCCTCCAGCCAAGCCCCTCACTTTGCACACACCGGGGCCTTTTCCCTTCCCGGGCTCCTCTTGCTCCACAGGGACACAGCAGCAAACACCCACTGACCCCATTTCCAGCTCAGCACCTGCTCCCCACCACCACCACCCAGGAGACTCCCAGCCCCAAAGAGTTGCAACACCTTCCACTCCCTGCAAAACATCCCAGCTCAGCCCCGGGGCTGGGAGCACAAGGCACCCCCACACACCTGGAGCTGGCAGGGNCCCGGGCTCCTCTTGCTCCACAGGGACACAGCAAACACCCACTGACCCCATTTCCAGCTCAGCACCTGCTCCCCACCACCACCCAGGAGACTCCCAGCCCCAAAGAGTTGCAACACCTTCCACTCCCTGCAAAACATCCCAGCTCAGCCCCGGGGCTGGGAGCACAAGGCACCCCCACACACCTGGAGCTGGCAGGGGGGGACCAGCTCTGCAGCACTCCCCAGGCACAGCCACTCCACCTTGGCTCCCTCCCCACGCAGGAGCCGCTTGCCAAGTCCAGACTTGGATCTAGCAACAGATTTTTGTGCTTTGGCTCATGGATGCTGCAAACAAGAGCTTTAATCACTGCTTGCTTTTATGCGCCGAGAGCCAAAATTGTCTTGTTAAGTACAGTAAGTGATCAGTGCTCGCAGCACAGAACGTTTCAATGGCTGCTTGTGTGGGTAATTATTCCAGGCTTGCCTCTCTTCCCCTCTTGAGAAAAATTACGGAATGTGGAAATTATTGCGAAGCCTCTCCGGACGTGGAATGTTTTCTGCTGGTTACTTCAGCCTGTGCCTGGATTTTGCTGCCTGGTTGTGCCCCTTGCTGAGGGATACCCATGCCTGGGCAGGCTGCTCCAGGATCACACCTTCCAGGCAGGCTCTCAGCTGGGCTTCCCTCAGCCAGAATAATCCCAATACCTGTCCTAAAGGCAACAGCAGGCTCAGCCTTGGCTCCCCATCCCTGTCCTCCCCTGCCTGAGCACAGCACACATCAGCCAAGCCCAGCAAACATTGATTTTAATTTGCTTTTCCCCCATTTTCCCCTTGCATCCCTAAATGGAAGCGTGGATCCGTGCTTGGGCCCCCAGCTGTGCCATGGCCCCAGGCAGGAGCCTTTCCCTCCCAGCCCTCTCTAACATTACACTATTAAAGTTGCCTTTTGGCTTTTATTAGGATTTTTTTCCAGAGATAAAAGCAGGTTGTGGGAGCAGAGGGAGCCCCAGCAATATCCATGTCCTTGGAGCTGACAGAGTGGGGAACCTCAGGCTGGGAATGCTGTGGTGAGGCTGGGACATGAAGAGGAGGAGGAGGAGGAGAAAGCTGGTGCTCAGCTGTGCATCCCTCAGCCCCAACTTGGCTGAAGGGAGCAGGAGAGCAAACTGCAGGGATGCTCAGGGGGTCCTTTCTGGGAAAGGGGGAGCAAAACACCCTCAGCACACTTGGAGCTGGCTTTGCATCACCTTCTCCTCTGCAAATGCAGCTGGAGGCTGCAACCATGGCAGGAGGTTTCAGGCACCCCTAAATCTCCTGGTGAAACAGGGACAGGACCCCACAGCCCCCACCCCACACAGGCCATGGGCAGCTCTGCTCTTGCTTCCGAGAGGATTTTGTACAGGGCAATTCCAGCGTGGGAGGCAGGAAGGAAAGGCTCTGGGGGGATTGGGGTGTGCAGAAAAAGCCAAAAGAGGTGGGAGAAGTCCCTAGGAAGTTTCAGCAGGTTTATGGGCACAGCAAAGCCTGTCCCCAGCTGGTGGGAGGGACGTGCTGTCCCTCCAAAGCTCATTCCAGCAGGACCAGGACAGAGGCACCAGCTGCAGAGGAGGGCTGGGTACCCCATGGAACCCCAAAACCCTGTCCCAGGATCCCACAGCTGCCACAAAGGAGCTCCTGCACTTCAGGTGCTCCCCACGGCCCAGGGCTGGCTCCTGTCACCAATATCCAGCCCAGGGCTGTGCCAGGCATTCCCAATCCGTGTGTGGGTGCTGGGTGACACACGCTGTCCCCTCCAGCCCCTGGGGGTGCCACTGGCACACACCCCCCTTCCAACTGCTTCAGGGGTTGCTTTAAAGACATTTGGATGCAGCAACCAGCATGGAAAAAAGAGTTTCTCCTCGGGAGGGTGGAGGGCTCTCCTTGTGCTCTCCAGCAAGGCAGGGACCCCTTTTTCTCTGCCCCGTTTTTCTGAAGGGCCCAGGGCCCATCACACACGCACAGGGCTGACAGGAAGGGAGTCACTCCCGAGCAGCATTGCTTCTAAACCACTGCAATATGGCAAGGCAATGTTAACCAGCTGGGAAAGCTCTTTAAAGACCCCTAATTAAAGGCTGGCTGTTGCACAGGCCCCTTTCCCATCCCCAGCAGGAGTGTTTCCCAGTTTCCCGGCCTCTCTCCCGCTGCCCTCCATCCCTCACACTTTCCTTCCCTCTGGCATCTGCCAGCAGCATGCTGTGGCTGCCAGGGGGGGTCTTCAGCAATCAGCCATCAGATGGAAGCTTAAACTCAGAGTAAAACGGGGAAAAAAAAAAGGGGGGGAAATTCCCTCGCTGTTGATTTCCAGGCTTGGCTTTCAGGCTGTGCCAGCCTAATTCTTCCCAGCATTAGTTTAGTGATCTGCACCAGCACTCCCAGCCACATAAACTGGGAAAAATGGGGCTGGATCAGCCCTTCCAGCTCCATTCTCTCCCTCAGTACCAGCTGTGGCATCACCACGAGTCAGCCCCAAAGGCTCCTGCCCGTTCCACGTGTGCCCATTCCCTGGGGAAGGAGCAGTGGTGGCAGTGCCCCACCCCATGTGCCCCCTCTACCCCACACCCATGACAGGGTCACAGTCAGGGCCTGGGGCTCACCTCCTGCCAGAAATCAATTTATTCTTTCCTGGGATATAAATTAATTAAGCGAGGCAATGCCTTGCTGTTACAAATCAGAGCATAAATTTGATATTTGCACACAACCCCAAAAACAGCAGGAAGGATGCCCAACACCCCCGGCAGCAGCCCCCACTCACCAGCCAGTGCCAGCTTGTGCCCCCTGAGCCAGGACAGCCTCTGCACCCTGCAGAGCTGGGGGAAATCCTGCCAGGAGCATCAAGTGCCCCCTCCCAGCTTTTATAGCCCACAGGTGCCTGGCAGTACCAGGCTCACCTGGGGAGTGTGGGGTGGGACAGGTGTGGCAGCAGTGGGGATGGATGGGCATTCCCAGGGCAGAGCATGACTTCCCCTGGTACAGGTTACAAACATTCCAGATGAAATGTGGGACTGAAAATCAGCCCTGCTGCTCTCCTCATCTCCAGACCCACGCAAAAGCAGGGAAGTTTTAACTTCTTGCTTTTTGGTGCTTTTTAAATTTTTTTTTTTCTTTCTTCCCTATTTTTGTTCTTTCCCTTCTGTCCTCCTAAATCTGGTAGAGCAGAAAAAAGGAGTAAATAAAAAATGTTGGAAAGCTCTTCCAGCCCTGCTCTTCCTGGCTTATGGAGTGGAATGGAGAGGGAGCCCCAGAGCACAGGAACCACAAAACTTTGGATAGCTGGATTTTCAAAACAAAATTGGGGCTAGAAATGGAAACGTTGGTTAACTGAGACGGGGATGAAAACTTCATTTCATACTTGGCTGCAAAGCTGCATCTTCATCTTCCTCTTGTTCTGGCACATCCCCAATGAACCTGATGCTCCAGAGACTTTTCCCAGCTCCATGAGCACTGGGTGTTTTGCCATCATCCCCTGACAATGCTGCAAACTCCCCTGTCCCAGAAAACACCAGCACAGCTCAGCATCCTCTCGTTAGAGCTTTATTCCCAGAGGAATTCACTTTATTGAGCAGGAAGGTCCAGCAGTGACACCTGAGCCTCTGTGGGATTTTCAGAGCAATTCCTCCCAGAGCAGCTGTGGCTGCCCCTGGACCCCTGGAAGTGTCCAAGGCCAGGCTGGACAAGATTTGGAGCAGCCTGGGACAGTGGAAGGTGTCCCTGCAATGGCAGGGGTGGCACTGGATGGGCTTTAAGGTCTCTCCAAACCATTCCATGACCCTGGAGAATGAAATATCCCAATGGAGAAATGCTCAGTGAGCACTCAGAATTCCAAGGAATCTCTGCTCAAGCTGAACCCTCCAGGACAGCACGAGTGAGACAGGGCTGCTGTCACCATCCCGCACTGAAACACTTTTTTTGGAAGCACATCGCTCCACTGGAGCTCTTGAAAGCCCCACAAACTCCGCCGGGCTGGACCTAAGCCTGCGCTTGGCTCGGAGCAGGAGCCGGGAGATTTCATCCCCTTCCTACCAAAGCTGCTTTTATTGTCTTGATCTAATGAAGTGCAGACTTCACCTGGACAGAGCCATAAGTGGCACCTCTCGGAGGCAATGAATACAAATACTTGACCTCGGGAGCTGCGGGGCAGCAATTAGTTTAAGCAGGGGGTTTGTGTAACACTTCAAAAGTCTTAATCCGTGCGGTCAGCCCTGGCACGGTATTTGCCAGAACCCATTGAGGAGTCTTAATGAGTCTGCAAAGCGAGCTTTCAATACATTTTGGGTCGCTTCAGATGCTTTAAATGGCATAGTCTATATGGTATTGTGCGGCTTTAGAAAGGGCCGGGCTTTAAAAAAGTATGGTTCCCTTTCACAGGGCAGACAGAAACCATCTTTAGAGCCGGGACCCTTAACGTTTTGCATATCAATATGGCTGGGGCTGAATGCAGTCACTCAGCTGAGAAATAGGATCACTATCAGCGTTTCCAGGCTTTCACAGGCACTTGGGAAACTTTAAAGCCCTTCGCCGAGAATAATTTGGTCGAATGTCGTCGCTGGAAACAAAACCTAAACAAGCAGAGCGCAGTCCATCACACGGAGCTGCCAGCGAGGCTGACAAGGGGCTCCAGCCGCTCCGACATCCCACCCCCGGTGGGGCGGTGCCCGGGGGGTCACAGAGCTGGGGGGACACAGCCGGGGACCCTGCACGGGGTGCTGAACCCATCCCAGCTCTGTTGGGGGATGGACAGGGGTCACAGAGCTGGGGGACACAGCTTAGGGACCCTGCACAGGGTGCTGAACCCATCCCAGCTCTGCTGGGTGATGGACAGGGGTCACAGAGCTGGGGGACACAGCNGGACACAGGGGAGGTGCCAGGAGCCAGGAGCAGGGGGAGCTGTTCAGGATAAAACTCCCAGGAGGATGTGAAACCACCCCGGAGCTGGGAGGAGAAGGGATGAGGGCCCTTGTACATCCCAGAAGTGGTACCTGCTTCCCTCAGCGTGCCCAGGCAGCAGCAGCAGCAGCGAGGAGAGGAGGCACCTCAGCAGCATGGGCAGCTCTGGGATGCAGGTTTGGGATGCTGCATGATGGAGGAAACCACAGCCAAAGCAGGTTTGCAAATAATGCAGGGCCTGAGGGCCCTCCAAAACTCATAATTAGCTCATTAAAGAGACATACAAGTCACTAATAAGATCTTAGAGGTTAATTAAATGTTTTCCCCATCTTTAATTAAGAGTAAACTAGTTAGTAGAGATTAAAGTAATCTTTGCAGCCTCCCATGCTGACCCTCGATGGCTGCAGATTTGTAAAACTATTGAGATGATTGAACTGAAAGGGCAGAGTTTGGGTAAATTGTGGAGAAGCTGGAATTTTCCTCCCAAGGGTCAGAAAGGCCCTGCTCTTTCAGCTGTGAGCATGGGGAGGAGATCCACAACTCCCTCTCTCTAAGCCAGGACCTGGCATTTTTTCAGAACTGCTCCTGTTTCATTTTTTGTCTCAGCTGGGAAATTCCTACGGACTCTTTTCCATTTCCAAAACATCTCCCAGGACTGGGGTTTGCTGCCCAGCTGTCCCCTGGCCACCAGGGACTGTGTCACCCCCAGAACCTGGTTCAGCAAAACCCCACTGGCTGCCTGCCCCAGAGGTTTCCAAAGGTTTTGTTCTGGATGGTGGCTCCACGATCCCCACGCACAAACCCACGCTCCCACCTGGCACCCAGAACGCTCCCAGTTAATGGAGATCACCAAGGTTTATATGGAAGAATATTTAATCTGCTCAGGGAGGGGAGAGGGCTCAGCTGTGGTTTTATTTCTTAAATATTTCTCTCTACTCCAGAAAAGTCCGTTTCTTGTCAGAAAAGGTCCCATATAAATTAGAGCAAAGGGAGGAGGGTGCTGGTGGGGTGGCCANCAGCAGCTGCATCACTCTGAAGACACTGGGATCTCCCCCAGCCCTGGTTTCATCTCCTCTCTCTCATCCTTGGCCATGTCCTGCTTCCTGCTGGGCACTGGCACCTCCATGCCCCCTCTCCACACACAAACTGGCAGCTGCTTGCATTTCACTCCAGCATCACCTTAAACCTGTCCCTGCACGTGTCACTTGTCCTGGGAATGAGCAGGACCGTGTCCAACCTCACCTGCAGCCCGGAGCACGGGACAGGAAGCAAACCTCACCTCCAGGGACACAGGGGAGGTGCCAGGAGCCAGGAGCAGGGGGAGCTGTTCAGGATAAAACTCCCAGGAGGATGTGAAACCACCCCGGAGCTGGGAGGAGAAGGGATGAGGGCCCTTGTACATCCCAGAAGTGGTACCTGCTTCCCTCAGCGTGCCCAGGCAGCAGCAGCAGCAGCGAGGAGAGGAGGCACCTCAGCAGCATGGGCAGCTCTGGGATGCAGGTTTGGGATGCTGCATGATGGAGGAAACCACAGCCAAAGCAGGTTTGCAAATAATGCAGGGCCTGAGGGCCCTCCAAAACTCATAATTAGCTCATTAAAGAGACATACAAGTCACTAATAAGATCTTAGAGGTTAATTAAATGTTTTCCCCATCTTTAATTAAGAGTAAACTAGTTAGTAGAGATTAAAGTAATCTTTGCAGCCTCCCATGCTGACCCTCGATGGCTGCAGATTTGTAAAACTATTGAGATGATTGAACTGAAAGGGCAGAGTTTGGGTAAATTGTGGAGAAGCTGGAATTTTCCTCCCAAGGGTCAGAAAGGCCCTGCTCTTTCAGCTGTGAGCATGGGGAGGAGATCCACAACTCCCTCTCTCTAAGCCAGGACCTGGCATTTTTTCAGAACTGCTCCTGTTTCATTTTTTGTCTCAGCTGGGAAATTCCTACGGACTCTTTTCCATTTCCAAAACATCTCCCAGGANCCACAGTGACCTTGGACATCCCTGGACCACGGTCCTGCCAGCCCAGGTGCCAGCCCGGCAGCGTGCCCTGGCGATGGGCTCAGTCCCACCCAAAATCCTGCCCTGTCATCTGATAAAACTTCATGTTGAAGGGTCTGTAGAACTCCCGCAGGCGCTGCACCACCTGCCCGTCGATTCTGGGGTGTGGCCGCCCCTTGGATTTCCCCAGGCAGCGAGGTTTGCTCCCTCCCTCCGGCTTCTTCAGGCAGGGAAAGCCCTTGGTCTCATTAAAATAGAAATGTTTGTCCGTCACCACCCTCTGGAGCCCCAGGAAGTCCTGGACACGGCCCATCTCCCCGGCAGGGTCGCTGACGAGCCTCTCCCCGCTGACAAAGAGGAATTTGGAGAGCGGGAAGTACTGCAGCCAATTATCCAGGTGCTTGGCGTAGATCCCGATCCTCACCGCGCTCCAGCTCGTGTCGATCAGTCCCGTGCTGAGGTTTTTGAAGGCCAGGGCCTGGAAGCTGGGGATGGAGGGGTTTTTGGAGAGGGTCTGTGTGTAGTCCGAGATGGCGCGGGTGACGGGGTTGCGCACCACCACGATCAGCTTCGTGTCCTTGGCCATGGAGTGGATGCGCCGCGGGGCCTCGTTGGTCACAAAGTAGCTGGGGGTCTTCTCCATGGTGATCTGGCCCTCCAGGGTCCGTGGCATCAGGCTCCTGAGCAGAGAGGGACACGGTCAGGGCTCAGCTGCTCCCACCTGATGTCACAACGGGCGGGAACAAGCCGCAAAACCCGGCCAGAAATGCTCAGGGGTGTCTCTCCTTTCCCTCCTGCCCCACCTTGTCACACCTCCCTGGTGGCTTCCTCGTCTTCAAAACCCTTCCCCTCCGTGCTCCAGCCTCTCTGCCCATCTCAGCATTCCCGCTGTCCCCTCAGAGCCTGGCCCTGTCACTCTGCCCCACCAGCAGCACCCACAGGGTCCCTGCACGCTGCTGTCCCCCCTTGGAATTCCCCCCAACCCCTTCCCAGGCCTGGAAATCCCTCCTGCCCTTCTCCTCCCGCCAGTTTCACNCAGTTTCCCTCGGTGATGGGCATCTCCACACAAACATTTTGGGACGGGGCTGGTTTTCATCCCTGCCTCCAGTCAGATTTCATGTCCTGGAGGTTCCAACTCGCCCCGTGGGGTGGCAGAGGAAAATCCCATCACGGGGCTGATGCCCAAGCGGCAGCTGGGAATGGAGATGCCCACCAAGCCTCCCTCCTCCTCTGCCTCCAGACAGGGAGCAGTTAAAGCCAGAAAAAGACTGTTTCCTTTTCAAAAGAAAGGCAGAAAAACCCTGAGGGCCCAGCCATTGTGCTGGGTAAAATTCACTGCTCTGATTGTTCCCTCGTGCACTTTAATGAGGCATTAATTGCCGCAGAAATTACCCAGCCCTGTCACCCCGTGTGACAGAACGGGTCCTCCCTGCCACCAGCGCAGGCACCTGCCCCGCTGCCCCCCGCATCCTCCTCTTCCCCCTCCGAGAAGAATCACAAAATCCTGGAATGTTTGGGAAGGGACCTCAGGGGATCACCCAGTGCCACCCCTTGCCGTGGGCAGGGACATCTCCCACAGTCCTGGGACACTGCCAGGGGCAGCCGCAGCTTCTCTGGGAATTCCATCCCAGTGCTCGGGGGGTGTGCCGGGCAGGGAGCCGGGTCCCCACGGCGGGGACAGGGACAGGGNGGAAATCCCTCCTGCCCTTCTCCTCCCGCCAGTTTCACTCGGTGATGGCCATCTCCACACAAACATTTTGGGACGGGGCTGGTTTTCATCCCTGCCTCCAGTCAGATTTCATGTCCTGGAGGTTCCAACTCGCCCCGTGGGGTGGCAGAGGAAAATCCCATCACGGCGGTGATGCCCAAGCGGCAGCTGGGAATGGAGATGCCCACCAAGGCTCCCTCCAGACAGGGAGCAGTTAAAGCCAGAAAAAGACTGTTTCAAAG
>VYXF01003615.1:36193-51832 GCA_013397295.1 Polioptila caerulea
GATCTTTGCGGGGAGGGGCCGTGTGGGTTTGCTTTCTGGAGAGGCTCCCTTTGGAGATTCTCTCCCAAATTTGCCCTGAGCCAGGACACCTTCCCAGAGATGCGTCTCAGAGAGAACACCTTCTGGGGCACTGGCTGCTTCCTTGGCCGTGTGGTGACTTCAGCGAGTGATACCAGCTCTGAGCAGTGATTCCAGCTTCTTGCGATTTCAGCTTCACTTGTGGAGCACCCAGGCCAACGCAGGAACGAGAGAGAGAGAGAGGAGTCTGTATGGCAATTCCACAGAGAGCTTTATTATCAGCGTCTCTGCAAAGGCAGCCAGGGACAGGAAACTCCTGGCTTCGGAGGCCAGGGCAGGGGTTTTATGGGGACTGGCAGGGGGTGGGTACAAACTATTTGCACAAAAGAAACAATGTATGCTGGGTGTTGTTTACCCAAGTCACCGTGAGCTTGAGGTATCCTATCTTAGGGGTGGCCGGCTGTGCAGCCTTCAGCTGTCCAGGTGAGGGTGAGACTCTCCCGCTTTGTTGGGGGGTTGTTGTCCTGTCCTACATCATCTCCTGCAGATGGGGCAGCTCCAGCCAAGGGCACAGCTCAGGTGCTGTGCTGGTGGTCAGGGGGCACAGGAAATCCTAGAATGGTTCGGACTGGGGGTTTGGGCTCCCAACCCACCCCGACGTGCTGTGTCTATTCCAAAATATGTCACAGCCGAAACAAGTGGTGGGACAGCTGGGACAGATGCAGGCTCCTTTACAGCAGTAACAGCCTGGAAATGAGATTGTTCTCATCTGACCCCAAGCCCCAGGAGCCCCTGCCCTCCTCTCAGCTCATCCCAAAGCTACAAAATCATGAAACTCTCCCTGTGACTCCCACGGCCCTCAGCCCATGCCCCTCAGCCCCATTCCCATCCAGAAACCCACCATGCTCATTAGCTGTTCCCGTGTTGTCAGGAATGTTCCCTGTTAATTAAATCACTTGAGCTGAACCTAGAGGTGACCCCAGAGCAGGATGCTCTGAAGGGGATAGCAGGGATCAAACAGGATTTGGAGCAAACGGGTCCAAAGGGGTCTGGCTGTGCCCTGAAGTCACAGGCAGCGTTGGGGTGTTGTTTTTCTCCTGGGTGATGGTAATTTTCAGACTCACAGCTTCTGTCTGTAAGGTGATAATGAGAATACTGCCCTTTCCTGCCCCCTGAAATACTTTGGTGCTGATCACACTAAATTTTCAGACAAAAATCCCTTTGAATTTCAGCTCAAGGTTGCTAAAAAAAAAACCAACACGTGATGAGTTTTTAGCAATTTTGTTTTGACAGTTAACCAAAGAGACAAAGTTTGTATATAAAACAATTTTTGCTTGGTTGTGTTGCTTTCTAGTTTACAATTGCCCCAAAGCTAATTGAAACCTCATGATGTGTGTCACATGAAACACACGTGAATCCAAAAGCTGTTGGAACAACTTCCCCATTCACTTAATATTTGAAAAAAATCACTTCTTGCTGGTTGCAAAAACAAAACCAAACCAAAACCCATCATTTCCAATCCTCAGACGTGCACAGCTATAAATAAAAGCTGCTGGAACCACTTGAATTTTACCAGAAATGGGCTGATAATTAATTAGCATCAGGAGTACTTCTGAGCTTGGCTTTTATTCCCTCAGATTCAGGGAACATGAGCTTGTCACTCACTATTAGAGGAGGCAGCTCTTGCTGACACTGACATTGGCATCCCATTATTTGTCCAGCACTGGGCAAAAAACATCTGAGAATAAAAAACTTCACCAATCCTAAATTTCATGCACCTCACATTCAACGCAGACTGAAAGAAGGATATTTATAGGAGAGTGATGCTGGTCCTGCTCTCTAGGATAGGAAAACAAATTATTAAAATAAACAAATGAAAGCGTTTTCTTTTGCTTTTAGCTGTTTCCACAGATCACAATAATGAAAATTAAATTAAACACATCACTTAATTAATTTTCATTCTTTTTCCAAAAGTTTTTTTTAAATTCTTTTTCTGCAAGCATTAAATACTTATTTTCATTTTGGACCTGCATCTCTTCTCACTCTGCTTTTATTCAGTGCTGGGTCACAACTCCAAGCATGTGTCCTACAGGTTCCTGAAAAACCAGCAGATGTTTCTAGAATCAAGGGAAGAAACACAGCTTGTTTTTGCTTTTCTTTTCGTTTCCAAGCCCAGGCAATACGTGCCATGTCTCATGATCCTGCTGTCATTAAGGATTCCCAGACATATTTGGGAAGAATGAGATTTTAAACATGTCTGGCCCTTTTCCAGAGCAGGTAATTACATTTTTCCTCTCTAAATTCCCTTGCACTTTCAATTGGATCTGTTATTATTCTCCATTCCCCAAGTTAAACTGTTATGCTGTGCAATTGTCTGTTCTTTCAAAGAGGTTTTGTGTTTGCCCCTGGGAACTGAGCTGATCTCTCTTTTCTGAGGTTTAATTCATTCACAGAAATGCACGGAGGTGATGCAGCTGTTGGAGGTTGATAAAAGATCATTGGTTGATTATTAAAAGATGGTCAATGAATGATTATTAAGCAGCATTCATATTTTAGATAGATTTTTCAATTTATAAACAGAGTATTAAAAATCAAAGTACGGCATAGCAGTAGAATTTACACAGAAAAATCAATTAAACCCTGAAGTGCACAAGTTGGTGCCACTTGTCTGTACCTGACCTGTGCCAAGAATTTGGCCCAAGTCCCCCACAATGAGAAAGAAAGCTCCATTTATCATCTGCAGTTGCTCTGTGATCAAGGACGATTTAAAGCCTGGAGTAACCCAATTGCTGTGATGGAATCACACCCGAATGGACTTACACTGATATTGTAAGGATTGATTTTTTAAAAAGCAGTTCAAGATGCCATATTTCTGTGTCAGGCCCTGTTATCCCCCTTTGGGATAAGAGAGCTGCTTTGGGGTGTGTTGGGGAAGATGAAACAGGAAAGCCTTATAAATATGATTGTCTGACAAAAGATTTTGAGAATATAGAAACTGTAAGTGAAATTGAAATGCAGGCAACCTTTGACATACCAAACCTCAGTTACTGAACAACCAAAAAGACAATGGTACGTCTGGCATGAATGTAACCCCCTCTTGTCTAAACAAGACCCTCTGCTTACTGATAAGCATGGGAATGTAAGGATTCTTATAGGCTGTNCTCTTACTCCTTCTGCTCTTACTCTTTCCTCTCCTCCCTGCTCTTCTTCTCCTTTGTTCACCCCTCTTGCTGCTCTTATCTACTGTGCTCTGCCCTTATCTCTTTCTCTCTTGGGCCTGCTCTGAGCTGTGGCAGCTCCAAGCAGAGCTCTCTGTACTCACACCCCATACAATAAACTCTAAGTTCTAGGACCTGGCTTTAGAGATCTCTGGTACCCATCCATTGAACCCCCCCGCTCCCCGACAGCCGGAGCACCCCAACAGTCTCCTACAGGGGTGATGCTTGGCTGTGCCAGAGCCTTACATCACCCACCAGGCTCAGGATCTCTGAGAAGAGCCAGCGTGGGAGCTCTGTTTATATATCCTTCTGTTGGGAGAAGTGTCAGCAGACCTTGTTCATTCCTTGTCCACCAAAGGAAATCTCCATTCCTGTTTTCTCCTGGCATCCAGAGGTCAGGTGTCCTGTGCAAAGGATGTGGCTGGGAAGATAAATGGACTCGACATCCATGTGCCCCAGCCACTGGGATTCCTCCATCCTGGGAGTGCCCTCATGGACTCACCAGAGACCATCTGGACCAGGATTTTGGGATGTGACAGCAAAGCAAAGCAGCTCCACGAGTAAATACAGTAATAAAGAAAATAATGTAAATAAAGAAATACATAATATAAATATATATGCATACAATAAACACATACACATAATACATAATATAAATAAATAAATACAGTAATAAATAGCATCTCCTGTAATGGGCAGCACCAAAGTTTTGGCTGCTGAAGGCAACGTCCAGTTCTGCACGAGAGCATCACTCCCACTCCACGGGGATGAAACACACAGAAAATCTTGGTTTTTTCCCCACCATAAAAGATCTTTTGGCTTCTCAGTTCCGCTTTCTCTGCCCCAAACCACTGAGTAATGTCATTGTGCACCGTGGTACAGGCATACTGACTTCCAGTGATGGATGAGACAATCCCTGTGTGCGGAGATTGTTTGGTGCTCGGAGCTCTTGGAGCAAATGACACAGCACAGCACAAGCTTCATTATCAATATTGCCTGGAAATATCAAAAACATCGCAGGCCGCAGTTTAATTTGGATGCTTATCATTAGCTCAGGAGAAATGGAAATGTGTGACAATAACAAAACACTGCAGCAGTGATGCCAGGCAGCCTCGAGCAGCTGATGGATTTCTAGGCCACGAGGGATGGAGCTGCGGGTGCTGGGGGATCCTTCTCTTGTTCAAACAAAAGTGATGCCGGGAAGTGACAATGTCTGGAGCTCCAGCAAACATCCCTGCGGCCTCTGGGGCCTGAGGAGATGTAGAACAAGAGCTGCTGGTGTGCAGCTTCCTCGTGGGACTGTTCACATCACTCAGCTGCAGGGCTCCTGCCTGCTAAATGAAGCAGATTTTTCTCCATGAAGGCAGTGGAGCAAGAGACTCTTCACTGCACAAGTTCAACCAAACGCTTGGAATTACCCCAGGAAGGTGAACTTCCCTCGCTCCCAGCTCAGGAAGTTTGGAGCCTGAAGCCAGACAACAAATTGCTCCTCCAGGAAGGTTTTTCAGAGGTACATAAGCACCTAGGCATGCATGTAGCTACCTAGTGGAACTAATTTGTTTGCAACATTCACGGAAAAATCTTAATAACTAATTTCTATTTTTAGCCTAAATGCCTTTGAAAATCCAAGCTCTGCATCCCTGTGCTCACTGTCCCCATCCACTCCTGTGGGACTACGGGAAAAAGGCAGAAATAAACTCACAGCCAGCACAACCCTCCCCTGGTCCTGATTTTGTCAAAACCAACCCAAAGGCCCAGCCTTGGCCACACTACACCCCCAGTTTGGACTCTTAATTACCCAGAACATTGCAAATCAAGTCCAGCCAGGTTACCTGAATTACCCCCTGGCTCTCCCACTGCTCTCCCCTCCCCAGATCAAACCTCTGCTCCATCCTGCTTGATTTCCATTGTGATTTGCCAGACAGCTCTCAGCTGCAGGGAAAAATAAAATCAATCTATTTTTCCACTCCCTCATCCAGCAGCTTCGTGCTCCGCCCGGCATCGAGCCTGATGCTGGCAGGATGAGCTCCCCAGCAATTGGCCACCCCCAAAGCAGCCCAGGGCCATTTGGTCACCGAGTTTCAGAGCTGCTGGAGCAAGGGCTGCAATGATCTGCCTGACTGTGCCACGGGCTCAGGAGCAGAGTTTGGGCTCTGTGTAATGGGATTGCACTTCAGTGGTTTCGGGATATTAATAGCGGGATTAACCTGAAACAGCCGGGGTAAAAAATTGATTATCAAGAACAATAAATCATCTCACACATGCAGGCAGCCTGGGGGTTTTTTGCATTGCAAAGCCATGAGTTTCTCTACGGAAGTGTAACAACCCCCAGCACGAAGCAATACTCAGGAAAAAGCCAACCAAAATATGATTAAAGTATTTTGGGAATGCAGAAGGCAAAGGAGGAGAAGGCTGCTGGATTTTACTGCTCTAAGATACAGACACAAGTAATGTGACTTCTTTTTCTGCCCCTCCCCACCTCCACCTGCTGAGCAGTTCTTTTCAGAAGACTTTGGGAATGACTTTGCAGGGCCTGGAGCCAGGACAAGATGTGGCTGCTCTGGGCATGAAGGGCATGGGAAGGAGTGTGGCAACTTCAGCATCCAGCAGTTGAGTGTTGGCCTCCTCCCCCTGCATCCCAGAGCCCTGAGCTCCCTGGGTTTGTTCCTGCAGTTTTCCATACACAACCCTTGGAATGCAGAAGGGCTGCTGCCAAAGGCTCAGCCCGCTGGGTCCAGCTGCCTTCCCCCAACAGGAACAGGGATCCAACAGAGCTGCAATGTTTGAAGGACACTGAAGCACCAGATACCCAAATCCACCCCACAAAATCCACAGCTGGAACGTGAACTGTCATTTCCTTGGAGGCACAAGTGAATAACTCCTGCACATGGACTGAGTCATCTGCTCCAGGCTCCTGATCCAGACAGGAAACATTGAGTGAGCCCTGGGAAGGGCCCTGCTCACACCCAGGGAGGTGAATTATTCCTTGCATTGGGGCAGATTCCTCGGCCATCAGCTGTGGCATTGCCATGCCAAATGCACACCCACGGAGCTGGAGAGGAGCATGGCTGAGAGGGAAAAAGGATGTGCCTCTCAGCCTCTGAAGCAGGCTATTTATAACATCAAGGAACATTTCAGGGGATAATTTTAAATTATTCCACAGGCACAGAAGCAGAAAAAGAGATATTTGGGTTGGGATTGGAGTCCTCTGCTACACTCAGTCCCCATCCACACCAGCAGGACTTGGAGCACACCAGTGCCAGGGCTCTTTTCACTCCCAGCTGAAACTCTCAAGTGCAGTTCAGCTACAGGAAGGTGCTCAGGGATTTTACAGCTCAGAAGCTGTCCCTTCCATCCGCTCTGATCTGCACTGGGAATCCACAGATCACAGACCTTTCCCATCCCTCTGGCTCTCCAGTGCTCGAGGAATTACGTCCCAGCTGCTCCTGCTCCTTGTACGGAGGCTGAGACTGGAGCAGGAGCCTTCACAGGGACAGAGGGGACAAGAAGTGCCAGCTGCTGCCATTAAGTCAAAGCAAGTCCATCCATCCAATTCAGATTGCTGGGCCACAGCTCACTGCTTTGGTTTGAGAATTATTTACAGCCAGTGACAAAAAACTAGATCCCAGTCAAGGAGATCACTGAGACACCCAGGGATTTGCCAGTTGGAACCATGGAAACTGCTGACCTGGATTAGTACTGGCTCCAGAGGCAAAACACCCACAGGGCTTGGAGCAGTTCCGGGAACTGCAGCAAGGCTCCCTTGAACCCCCAGAAGGAGCCTTTGCTGGAGCCATGTCTGGGCCAGGAGGAATCCAGAGAGGGATTAGCAGATTGGGTGTCTCAAAGCCTGGCACACATGGCAGTGGTGGTGGAGTCAGGGCTTGGAAAGTCTGGGATGCAGGTGGGAGAACTCACAGCTCTTCCAGCAGTGCTGCCAGAGGGCTGAGACTGCCCTGCTGCTCTCCTCCCATTCCTGCAGCACACGGAGCACAGAGCTGATCCATTCATCCCCCAGCCCTCAGTCCCTCTCTCTGGGGAGCAGCAGGCTTTGGGTTGTGCTAACCCAATTAGCTGGGTTACCACATAAATGAAAATTAGCCCAGGTTATCTGCACCACGGAGTGGGCCTAGGACCCTGGGGAGCAGCAGGCTGGGACCTTATAAGGTCAAGCCCCTGTCCCATAAGCCATGACTGGACACCTATCCCAGGTAAACCCTATATCTAGCCAGGTTAGCCATGCCCCCTTGGCTTGGGATGCAGCCTCTGGACTGGGAGCTCTCTGGGGAACAGCTCCAGCCCACGTGGCCTGTGAATGCTGCCTAGACAGCACGTGGTCATGGATTAAAGGATATCCCTGGGCCATCCATCGTTCTCATCCCATTTTTTACAGCTACACTCCTCCCGGCCAAAGCGGGTCAGATGTAGCAGAGGAAATCCCCCCAGACTGCTACACCTGGTAGAACAGGGACTCCTCATACTGAGGGAACCTCCAGGGTTTGCTGGGTTTGGCTGGGTGAGCAGACCAGTGGGAACTCTCTGCACTGGAGGATAAGTCACCAGGCATGTGTATGGAAAACTGCAGGAACAAACCAGGGAGCTCAGGGCTCTGGGATGCAGAGGAGCCTCAGAGGATCGAGGCAGTGGACGGGTGCTAAGATCTAGCAGGGGCCAAGCTGCTGCTTTCCCAGGTAACTCAGTCTGGGCTGTAAATCAGCTCCACCCGCTGCTGTCCTTCCCTGCAGAGCCACTGGCAAGGTCAAAGTGAGCCCCAAGTGCTTGAATTCCCTCCCATGGGAAGAGCCCATCAATGTCCCATCCTGTCTCCCTATATCCAGCCCACCCTGATCCCATGCCCCAGTCCCTTTGGAACACTCTCGAGCCCACCTGGCACCAGCAGCACAGCTCCTGCCTCGCTACCTCAGTTATTCTGCCCACCATAAAATAAAATACAGTGAATTTGCAATGAAAAGGGAAGAAAAATATGTGGAGTTTGTCTTTGCCATCTCATTCTGCTCCTGGGTAGGACTCTGGCAGTGTCCAAACTCCAGCTCCACTCCCACCAGCCTGGCAATGGGAATGGGACCAGTTTTGCTTGTTCCTATCACAGACATCTTGTCCATCACTCCAGGAAACCTGGTTTTACAGTTGTTATACAGAAAAACACATTTATGATAGGTAAAATCTCCTCTCCAGTTCTGGTTTATTGGTACAGGAGGCCTAAATCCTGGGATTTTGCTCAAGAGGAATTCAGCTTTTCTCTTTCCAATGCTCCAGCAGATAAGATCCAAAGCAGCAGGTGAGCACTTATCTGCCACATCCACAGCTGGAATTTTCTTCCCCAATGGCCGGCTCCGGTTCCCTGGTGTTCCTCACATCAGTGTGCTGAGGTTAACCCCCAGTTTGGTTTTCTGTGTGATTTCCAACATTTCAATAAAGATGTTTGCCACCAAACCCAAACATTTCATATCTATAGACTGTATATACACACAGAACATCCCTTTCCTCCTCTCCCTCTCATTTAGAGAGCACGTGGAATTCAGGGCTGACACTCAGGATGGATTGCACTGAGCTAAGAGAGACACCAGATACATTTCTTTGCAAAAAGCCCAAACTTCCCTGTTTAAATCCCTTTGCCATGACTGATGGTTGGTATTTAAACAAGCACATCACGCTTTCTGAAGCAGTTTATCCACTTTAATTAAAAACTTATATTTATAGAGCAGGACAGGTGTGCTGTACACCAGCAGGAAGTTCCAGTCCCCACTTTGGGTTGCAGGTGGCTTTTTGCAGTAACCAGCACATAATCACTGCTAAACTGGAATAAGCACCATCGATTGCTGTCTCTAATAGAGGATATGATTTTAAAGAGCTCACAACACCAGGCTGTTCAAGCTTATTGTGTTTATTGATCGAGACTGTGAGGACCATGATCACGTGTGAAACAGCAGGTTATTCATCAGCTTTTGGCTGTTCAAAAGGAGCACCCAAAACTGCCCAAATGGCATCGGACAAGAGCAAACGCTGCTGTGGGAGGGCCTTGTCGCTGCCCCGTGAGCACAGAGGGCACTGGTGGGGATGCTCCAGGCAGCAGCCACCAGGCAGAGCTGGCTCCTGACCTCTCCTGGGCAGAGAGCAGAGCAGGAAAAGCCAAGTCCCACAGCTCCCACAAAACATCTCACCGCCAGAAACGAGAGGGGAGGCAGCCCCTGGCTTCAGGTGACTGCACAGCAAAGCAAAAATAGCAGCCAACAGGGTGGGCAGCCTCTCATCTAAATCAGAGGTCAGGAGTTTCCTCTTCAAAGCTGCACCTGGCTGCTGGCAAACCCCTCACTTTGATGCCCTTTTTAACTTGCCTCTTCTCATCCAGTGACTGCTGCTGCCCAGGCTCTGGAACTGGAATGTGACAACACCACTCATCATTCCTCACCCTTTTTTTGCCATATCATGTCACAAATACGACCCCACAGCCTGGGCACAGCATCACAGCCCCTAAGGGCACGAGATTCCTGCCACAGCCCCGTAGGGAGCAGCAAAAAGGAGTTGTTGTTCCAGGGAGGGAGAACAGGGAGCAGCATCCTCACCAAGGAGAGCACAGCACCTGTGTGAGAAGGGGATGAGCTCTGCAGTGATCAGGAATTCTTTCCAGACATCCAGAAATCCCATTTCCAGATCCCCAGGAAACCAGCCAGGAACCCAAGGCACGACCCCACACGTGACACAGCACAACCTGAGCCAAGGGCTGAGCTGAAATTCATCTCCTGAGCCCTCCAGTGAGAGCCAGGGGCCAGGTGGGGCTGCCCAGGGCAACCAGAGCCAAATGGAACAAAGAGATGAGTTCCTTTAAGGACTGACTTTGTTTAAGAACTCCTAAATTACCCTGACAAAAGGGTAGGACGTACGGATGAAGTGTCTTGCCTGGCTTTGGCGCTGTCCTCCTTGTGTTCCTTGCAATCAGCAGTGTCAGTGGCTGCTGCCATCTCTTCTTTCACCAGATCATCTCTCTGCTCTCTTCGTCTCTGTTTTCCTCAACTTCACTCGAACTTTCCCACCACAGCCTCATTACAGATGCTTTTCCCAAGGAACACCTACATGATTTAATGCCTTTCTGGTGCCTAATCAAGCATTCTACTTAAAGAAGTCCTAAATAAGCCTGATCTCCTCGTCAGATCATTTGCCATGTTGGCTTTCATGCTATTTTCCACTTAAATCTGGGCTTTAAGTGTTTTCTCTCTCCAAGTTGTTCTAAAGCCTCGTGTGCCATCTATCAAATAAAAGGTCTCAGTTGCTGTTCTGGTGCCGTGACCCCCCAGTGCTGGGGATTTTTGCAGTGTCCTGACGTGACACACTTGAGCTCCTGTCTGCTCCCTGTTGCTGTTTATAGCAACAGCACTCAGCCTATTCAAATTTGGGGTTTTCTGTCTGTGCCTTCAGGAGAAAGAGGTGAGCAGAGTCTGGTGCTTAGGGAAAGCAGATCTTTGGTATAGCAGGTTGATAGTTAATTGTGCAACACTACAGACAGCCCTTGTTTTGGAGGATGTGTCCCTATGCCCCAAATCAGGGAAATTATTTGGTTCTTAGAAAGCCAAAGGAAATTCAGTGGTGTTTGCAAAAAAAAAAAAGTCCTTTACAATTTGCTGCAGGCTGCATAGCCACCCATGTGAGAACAAGCCTTGCTTTTCCTAGCATTTCTTCTTAAAATCCCTGCCAAGTCCCCTGCCTGAAGGGTAACTCAGAATTTCCAAGGTTAACAATGCTAGCAGCCTCCTTGCCTATGGGTCTGCTTTTTTATACATATCCCAAATGCATCTAATTTACCACCTAAATGCTCTGGTTTGTACCAGGGGGAGAAAAGCTGGCAAGATCAAACACTAGGCAGTGTCTCCTGATAAACTCTGCTGAAATGGTGGAGCTCGTCCTGCAGGGAGAGCAGCTCCAGGAGCTGCAGGAACAGCCAGGGTGGTGCAAACACAGCTGCAGCCTCAGCCACAGCACTGACCACTCACAGAGACAAATTAATTTAAACAGGAATTTCTTGTGCCAAAACTCAGCAAATGTCCTGTCACCAGAAACTTGTTTGAAACTACAAATCTCCCTTCTCTTGGGAAAAAAAGGCTCGTCCTGAGCCAGCAAGGCTGTGGGCAGTGCAAGGAGACAGCAGGAGGGGTGGGAAGCTGAGGTGGCTTTGGGGACTCTACCCTTTGGTGTCCCCAGTAGCCCAGAAGGAGCTGCAGAGGGGGCTCACCCATCCTGAGGCTCCTCTGCAGCTCTGAGAGCCTCTCTGTGCTAAGGGAGCAAAGGGGAAAAGGGAAAAAGGGAAAAAGGGGAATAGAACCATTTCCATCAAGCAGTGGAGCAGGGGCCACCCAGCTGCATCTTCCCCCACAGAAATCCTGCAAGGGAATACAAGAAGGAACTTGGATGAGGAGAAGTTGAAAGTCTGGGAGTGTTTATTGTGGCAGGAGAAAGGGCAGATGTGTCTGGCAGAGCTCAGGGAGGAGAATTTGGCTGCACCAGCCTTGGGTTGTGTGGATTGGAAGAGCTGGAGGTTTGTAGGGAGCAATAATAGAGAGAAATAATCTTACAAGGCAGTGGGGAAACGCTGGGATCTGGGACAGGCACACTGCTGGGAGAGCAGGAATGAGAGGTTAACACAGCCCCTGGGGGCTGCCATGTGAACACAGACCCCAAGGGCTGCTGGAGCCCCAAAACTGCAGCCTGGTTGCCTTCCCAGCCCACCCTGCTTGTGTGCGAGGAGGAGGGGTTGACAGGAGCTGTCTGTCTCTCCTGCCTGGCAGCTGGCAGCTCTCCTCCTCCTTTATCATCCTGCCTAGCTCATTGCCAAGGTTTTATGCAAAGCAGAAAAGCCTCATTAGGTGATGCTGAAAGCACTCCCCTCTTGGTGTTGGATGTGACACCCATCTGAGTGAGCAAAATGTTCTGGCTGGGCTAATGCTTTGTACAGGTACAAAATTACTTGGGAAGGTGCAGAGTAGGAAGAAATCTGGCCTGGGGAGGAAGGAAAACTGACTGAGCTTGCAAAGTGTGTCAGTCTCAAAGTTGGGAAACAAGCCCAGACATCCTCATTGTAAGTCTGATATTCAGCTGCACTTGCCAAATGCCTTCTGACTTCCCTGACAGAGCTCCAGGGAGCAAATCCAGAAGGACAGTGACATCTCCTCTGGTTTATCAGCGTTTCCTGCAGTCCATGGACTTGGTTTCATGCTCCAAGCCTCATCCATCCAGCCTTTTGAGTCTCCCTGTGGTCGATTCCTTGGGGTCTGATCCTCAGGGGTTCTAGAAGCGTTTGGACAATGCCCTCGGGCATAGGGTGGGATTGTTGGGGTTGCCCTGTGCAGAGCCAGGAGCTGGACTTGGATGATCCTTGTGGGTCCCTTCCAGCTCAGGATATCCTGAGATTTTCAATCAGGCAGCTCTGTTGCCGCCAAAGGTGCTGCTGTAGTTTATACTGGGTGAGTTTGTCCTGCAGTTCCTCATGGCTGGAACTGCCTCTGTCCATCACCTGCAGGAGCATCTGACCCAAAAAGGGTCAGCTCAGACCAAATCCCTGGGGTGGATGGCTCCGTGTTATGTTCAGAGGTAAGGTGGGAACTGGAGCACCACCAGCCATGAGCTGGGTACCCAGAGAGTCTGAAGAGCCCAGGGCACCTCTGGGAGGGATCCAAGGGACCAGAGTGCCACAGGGCTTTGGCTTTGATTGTTTTTCTCTGAAAAGTGCTGTGCTGATGGTGTGGTGGGAGCAGAGGGCTGGGACAGCCCTCCAGGGAATCCTCCCTACCTGGGCAGGTACAGGGAACACCAGTACCTTGAACTGCTGGCAGCCTCCATGGCAGGGGGGAATGGCAAACCCTGACTCTTCTGGATAATAGGAAAAGAAGTACTGAGATGGAGAATCCCAAATTAAAGCACTCTGGGCATTGCCAGAGGTGCTTTTTGAGGCTGCTGGGAGAGCACTGTGCACAAAGAGCTCTGTGCTCTGCTGCTGGAAGTCAGGAACTTGGAGTTACTGGGGGAAGATTCTCCCAAAATGGTGCCTGAGTGAATCCAAACACCTCAGAGCACCTCCTGCCCCAAAATGGGGTCAGGTAAGGATTATACATTCCCTTTTTTTTGGTAATTCCTTACTTATGGAGGTCTCCAAAGGTTACAGAGGTGGCACCTGTGCAGCTGAGCCTTGCACTGGCAGGAAGGGTTCAGTTGCTTCTCCTCTGCTTATGCCTTGTAAAAATTGTTTCCATCTGTCTGCTGGAAAGCAGAGGAGAGGATGTATAACTGCAGAATTTGTCAGATAAACCAGTGTTTAAAGTATCCCTCCTCCCTGCATCCCATTCCATCTCCTCTCCCTGTCACTTGTCTCATTCAGGGTATTATTAACTCGCCCTCTGTAGCCGTGGCTCTGCTCACTGCACAGCATTAAACCAAATAGAGCAACAGCTGCTTGAGATGCAGCAAAATTCATCTCTGCTCTCATAGCTGGAGGCCTTGGCCCACACCAGGGAGAAAAAAGCGATTCATCCAGGAAAGCTGGAAAATTCAATCCATTCTACCAGAGAGGGAGGTTTAGGCCACATGAGAATCCTTCTACTCCACCAGTCCCTGCTGGCATTCCTGCTTTCCAGCAAGGACACACTGACAGGGAGATGTTGACTTGGAGTCTTCATTCAGCTGCCCAGGTGAGCAGCTACTCAAAACCTACTATGAATGCAGTTATCTTAATATAGTTTAGGCTGAATGAAGATATTTTTATTCCAGGCTAAATGAGGTGTTTTTAATGTCAGCCATTAAATTATCTCATGTAATCTGCTCTCCACCTCCTGCTGAAGCAATGAGTGTCTGTGCTTGGGAGAGGCAGAGCAATTTGCCTGCAAATGTCTTCAGAGCAGCACGACTGTGACCTTACACTCTGAGACTCGTGACAGAGGTGCTGTGGAGCTGCCAGGAGCAGAAATCCCTTCCCCAAACCAGGGAGGATCCAAGAAGAGGCAAAAAAAATCAGAAGAGGGCTGAGACTTGTTGCTGGCTCTGCCTCTGTAGAGAAATTATTTCCTCACTCACCATTTCGATTTTATTTATTTACTGGCCTTTTTTTAATGGGAATCTCATTGGTGGTATTTAGGGGCAGAAAGTGGATGGTGGGGTGGGCAGCTCTAGCTCAGGTTGTACAATCACAGACTGGTTTGGGTTGGAAGGGACGATAAAAACCATCTTGTTCTACCCCGAAGGGAGCAGCTTGCTCCAAGCCCCATCCATCCAGCCTAGATCCAGGTCCAGGCTGGTCATTCAGGAATGGCTGCTGTGCCCATGGACAGCTTTCTCCCCCTCTGTGGGACTCCTGATGGCAGCAGGAGAAAGGATGAGCTGCACCAGAGCAGGCCTGAGGCTCAGACTCTCTCCTCCTCTTCCCAGCTGGCAGCACTCCCCTGTTCTCCCAAAGTAATTCCCTGACTCACTCCCTGTGTGTGTGGATCTCTGTGTGGAGCAGTGGTTCCTGCAAACCCTTCATCCTCTGTGGGCTGCCAAAACCGTGGCCACTTATTTTGTGTCTTCAGCACCTTCCATGTCCTCCCAGGGAGCAAGTGGCAGCAGGGCCTGAGCTCTGGTGCCTGTGTGCCACCCCTGTGGCAGAGCTGGAGTGTCCCCATGTGCCCAAGGGGCTGCTGTGCCGTGCTGTGCTCGGCTGGATCTGCTGGATTATCCACGTCATGTCCCTGCAGAGGCTTTGCTGCCTCTTAGCACCGAGTTAAGTCCCTGAGGGACAGAGCCCTTCTTCCTCCCTTTGCCTCCACGGAGGGAGGTTTTCCTTCCAGAGAGAGAAACCTGGCTGGAAACAGGCTGGGCACATGCAGCCTCTGGAAGTGGCTCTGGAAGAAGCTTGTGCTGAGCAAAGCAGGGAACTCCAGTACCTGGAAAGAGATTCCCAGTGGGGTTATGCAAAGGGTGTTTAGCATTCCCAGCAGTGCTGGCTGCAGGGTGAGCTGCTCCTCCTGCATGGCTGGGAGCACGGGGATGGCCACAAAGGCAGCTCCTGGGGAAGGAATAACATCATTCCCTACAATAATCCTGCTGGCTTTACCTTCTGCATCTAAAGTGATGAGATCAGGTGCCATCTAGTGTAAACCTTTCCTCTTAATGCACATCTGACTCCATGCAGTTATTTCTGGTTTTTCTTCCTTTCCCTGCTTCAATAAGTGAGCTCTGAAACCCTCAGCTGCTGGAACAAAAGTAATTCATCCCTTTCCAGGGAGATTCTGCAGCAAAAACCTCACCAAGTCCTCCTGGTGCTGTGTGCAGTGCTAAAGGGAGGGCAGGAGAAAGATCCTTCACCAACACCTGTTCCACAGCCCAGCTGGGGAAAGCAAGCAGGGATGGGAAGGGATGGGAT
>VYXF01003616.1:40772-52367 GCA_013397295.1 Polioptila caerulea
CCTTCTCGTTGAGGCGCTCCTGGTCGACCCCCAGCAGGTAGGCAGGGAAGGCCAGGGCTGGGCAGAGCGGGGCTGGTCAGGGCTGTGTCCTCCCCACTGGCTCCAGCCGCGGTTGAAACTCTCAGGCCCACCCAAGTGTGAAGGACAGCAGTGGGACAATGACAGGGGACACAGGATGGCTCCTTCCTCTCTCAAAGTGACACCAGGCTTCTGTCCCCTGGCTAACCAAGCTCTGGCTGAGCCATTTGCTTGCTGCCTCGGTTTCCCCATGTCTAGCTGGGGGAAGGTGCTGGTGCTGCTTCCCCCCTCTGCCAGGGGATTTGTGACGCAGCCAGTTTGCCACTCATTCCTGAGGGTCCCTGTGACCGCCCCCACGTGTCCCCTGGAGTTCTTGGCTACTCACAGTCAGCGTTCTCCACACGAGCGTAGTTGCCCTCCTCCCTGAAGCTGATGTTGCCCAGGTGCAGGATCCCTGCCACGATCTGCAGCACCAGCTGCTGGTCCTCACCGCGGATGCCGATGACCTGCATGGCGTTCTGGGGGTGCCCGGACCCCGTGAGCCCCCGCCCAGCCCCAGAGCTTGTGAGGACTCCCCTCCCTCCCAGGCACTCACCACGGTCTCGTGGAAGTCGCTGCGGTCATCTGTGCCCTCCACCTGGTAGGTGTCTGTCTGGTTCAGGTAGAAGTAATAATCCGGGCTCATGATGCCCAAATTCTGCCGCTGCTCTTGGGATGCCCCTTGGATGAGCTGGGAGGGGACAGGGATCAGTGGTCAGCCAGGTCCTGGTCTGTGGGAACCCAGAGCTTGTCCTTGACCGCTCTGGGGGCTCAGGGACCTGTGCAGAAGGCCCAAAGGGCTCAGAGGTCCTGGCAACAAGCCCAAAACACCTGTGGGTTGGATTTTAGTCCATGGGAGAGATTACCAGCTTTAAAAGAAAAAATACAAGTCTCACAAATTTAAATAGAATAATACTAAGATTGTCACAGGGTGGAAAAGTAGATTTTGGAATTTTAGTACATGGGGGTGGGTGAAGCCAAGATGGTGGGACCGCATGGTTTTTAGGCTTCTTCCTTCTTCATCTCCTCCATGATTCTGCTGTGATGGTAGCACTTGTGATTGGTTTGAGTAGAATACACATTATCTAACGTAGATGATAGATATTGGAAGATAATTGTAAATAAGGTATACGTAGTTCTTAGTATAAAAGATAAACCACCACCTCTCGGGGGGGAACAGGCTCGAACTTTCGGGCTGGAAACCACCTCGGCAGGACAGAGAGAACAATGTTCTAGATAAGCTATTATAAACAACTATAAAAGTATCTGAAGGCCGAAGATTTGCACGTCTTTCTTCTCCTGGGCAAGGAAAAGGACTTTTAACACCTTGGGGACTTTCCCAGAAAAAGAAGAAAAATCCCCACACTGGTCCCCTCCCTGGCCTGGCTCCAGGCCACCCCCCATACCTGATAGTAGATGTGGAAATTCCGCTCGCACTCGTTCTGGCTGACCACGCGTGACTTCTCCAGCAGGAAGTTGGAGATCTTGCCCCCGTCGGGTTCTCCGCCCCGGCTGAACTGGATCTCGAAGTATTTTCCCTGCTCCGGCACAGATCCTGCTCAGAGCCGTGGTCCTGCCTCAGGGGATTCCTCAGTGCCCCCAAGCCCTTCCCCAGCACACGAGGAGCTTTGCTGGGAGGTGCAGCCCCTGGCTGAAGACTTTATGTGGAGAACTCATCGCTCCCTCCACTGCCCAAAAGGAGGCTGGAGCCAAGTGGGTTGGTCTCTTCTCCCAGGTAATAGGGAACAGGAGGAGAGGAAATGGCCTCACATTGCCCCAGGGGAGATTTAGACTGGGAGTGAGGGAAAATTCCTCCACTGAAAGGGTGGTCAGGCACTGGAACAGACTGTGGTGCAGTCACCATCTCTGGAGGGATTTAAAAGCTGTGTGGACGTGGCACTTGGGGACACAACCCAGTGGTGGCCTTGACAGTGTTGGGGGAATGGCTGGACTTGATCTCAAAGGTCAGCTTTTGCAAAAGTCAGCTGGTTCAGGGTTCTGCACCCGCCCTGCGACTCACAAAGCGGCTGGAATTGTTGTTCCGGACAGTTTTGGCATTTCCAAAGGCTTCCAGCAGCGGGTTGGACTGCAGGATGATGTCCTTCACGTGCTGGAGACAGAGGAGGGCAGGGCTCAGCACAGCTGTGTCCCACTCCAGGCCTGGGGACAGATCTGAGGCTTTGTGTGTCCCCAGTGCTGGAGTGGGTGCTCTGTGTGTCACAATCAGCAGGGGGCTGGGGTGGTGGGGATCAGTTGGGAGGTGAAATGATGAGTGGCAGGGGGGACAAAAGACCTACCTGGACTTTCTCCCCGCCTCCAGACACTTTGGAGATGTAGCCCATGATGTATTTGGCTGCCACCGTTTTCCCAGCTCCGCTTTCTCCACTGTGCAAATGGCAAAGCAGAGGAGATGTGAAATGGCCCCACCAGAGCCACCCATCCTGGGGGCTTTGGGGTGGCTCTTGGAGCAGGACCAGAGGATGACAGTGAGTTTTGGGGACTCCCTTGGATGGGGCTGGCCAGGGGTAACAGTGTGAGCAGAGCGTGGCTCCATGAAGAGCTGCACCACGAGAGCTTGAATTTGCTGTAACCGGATTTAGAAGTGGAGGAGGGGGACCTGGAAGCCTCAGAGGGAAGTCTCCGTCCTTGCCCCACATCCTGACCATTTCCCTTGCAAAACTGCCCCGGAGAGCTGCATTGCACAAGGCTTTGCCCCTGCCTGGGATGTCCCTGGTCACAGCCTTGCCTGGTTCTTGTGGCCCAGGGGGTCCCTCCAGACACCCCAGAGCCAACCCTTCAGCCACCTCATAGCTGGGACACCCCAGGCTGGGGAGAAGGGGTGGTGGGGACAGTTGTCCCCTGGGGCAGTGACAGCCCAGCTGTGCCCCAGTGTCCCCCAGTACCTGATGATGACACACTGGTTCTCCCCGTCGATCAGCATGTTCCGGTACATGTTGTCAGTCAGGGCGTAGATATGGGGGGGATTTTCATACTGGGCCTAACCAGGGGACAGGGACAGCGGGGCTGAGCACAGGGCAGCCCCCAGCTCCCCTCCCCAAATCCCCTTAAGTGCCCACAGGGGAACCAGCCTCTTCACACTGACCCTTAACAAGGCACAAGGACAGCAGTGCTGGGCACGCAGCAACCCCCAGCTCCTCAAATCCCCCTCACCCTGCCCATGTGGGTGCCAGCCTCTTCCCACAAACACCAGCTCATCAGCAGCGTGTCTGGGGTTTTCTAACTCTCCCCTCCTCCTTGGGAAGCTCGCTGGGGCAGAGCCGCTCCGGCTGCATTTTACCATGTTTGGGGTTCTTTAGCTGTGCATTTCTGAGCTGAATTCCCCAGGAATGTGGATTTGCTGCTGGGTCTCTTGCTGGGAGCGCTGACCCCTGCAGCAGCCAAGGGGCTGTGAAGGATGGGGACCCTCGGGGGGAGTTTGCACAGGATTAACCCCGGATTGCCCCCGGGGCAGCCTCACCGCGCCCTGGTACAGCTCGATCTCCCGGTCGGTGAAATACGGCATCTGCTTGAAGGGGTTCACGGAGATCAGCACGGGCCCGATGTAGGTCTGGGCAGCAGGTCAAGGGCTGTGTGTCCCTTCCCATGTCCCCCCGTCCACTGCCCAACCCCACCCCGGAGGCAGGAAGGTGGGTATGGGGTCCCTGCCACGTCCTGGGAGCTGCACCAGGAATGCCACGCGGGTTTCCAGCTTGGCACAGGCAGAGCTGCTCTGCTGCCGTGACTTGGGGCACCCCCAGAGCTCCCTCGGCCCCAGAGTGTCCCCTGCAGTGTGGTGGGTGCAGGAGCATCCCCTCGACTCCCTGCTCTGGCTGAGGATGGCCTCCAAAAGCTTCTCCAGCATCCCTGGAATCCACCCTCTGCTCACGCTCCATTCGCGGCTATTCCAGCAGGAGCCCATCTTGATTTTACATCCAGGGAAACCGAGGCACAAAGAGGGGAGGAACCGCGGCTCCTGCCTTTCCCTGCCCACCAGCCACTCTGCTGTCTTCCCTGCAGCATCCCCGAGTCACTCGGAGCGGGCAGGGGCACGGGAAAGCAGGGAATTGCAGCTGGAAATGGCTGGGCAGCGGGCTGGGGATGAGCCCCCAGCTGGGTGAGGAGGCGGAGCAGGGCAGGTGGGGTTATCCCAAGCCTTTGATGCCCTATTTGTGTCCCACCTGCCAGTGGGGCCGGAGGGGAGCGGCCAAAGGCCAGGAAGAGGGAGCTTTTCTGGGAAATGCAGAAGCTTGGGGTGTTGAGTCATGGCTGGACAGAGCCCTGTGTGCAGCAGCACAGAAAAAAAGGAAGAGAGAGGCTGCGTGGGGTATTTTTCCCCTTGAAAGAAACAAAACAAAAACCCAAAAAAAGCCAGCCCCGAACCATGTAAAGCCCCAGGGCTGTGGGGGGAGGTGGCTGAGTCACAGCCGGGACAGCATCGCCTTGTAAGGACAGGGCCACATCTCCAGGGGAAATGCAGCGGCGTGGGCAGCAGCCTCAGCCCCGCTGCCACCCCGGCGAGCCCTCCCCGTGCCCTGCCGGGCCCTTCGGGGCTCTGCTCCTTGTCCCCAGCAGGGACAGCCACCCTCGCCCTGGGGAGCTGGGGTGGCACCAGGGCACCGAGCTGGCCACGTCCCCAGCAGGTGTGGGCAGAGCTTGGGGACACGGCTCCATCCTCCCCCAGAGCTGCGGGGCCCAGCAGTGCCAGCTCCGCGATGGCAGCAGGGAGCTGGAGCAACTCCGTGTCCCCTGTGCCCTGGCACCGCCGGGGACGCGGGGTGGCTGCTCCTCCTGAACCCGCAGGGATGCTCCCGCTCCATCCAGGGCTTGCCTGGACTAGTGGGGGTGTCAGAGCAGCCAGGGCACGCTGTGGGCATCGCTGGGGGTGGGTGACAGCAACAGGGGACAATGGTCACTGCTGCCACCCCGGTCACAGGCAGAGGGGTCCCTGGTGTGCAGGAACAGGGGGAGGTGAGGGGTTTTGCTCGGGGTTTGTGGCTACAAAGGAAGGACCAAAGTGGGTCCTGCAGCATGGCAGGCCAGGGGGTTCGGTTGTTGTGTCTCTGCCAAGTGCAGCTCCACTCGGAACTGCGACATTCCCGCAGCCGCTCCCAGTCCTGTCCCCGCAGGGCACAGGACAGGCTGCAAGCACTGGGGCAGCTCCAGTTTGTCCCATGCCCTGGCAAAGCCTTGAAACCCATCCCTGCAGCTCCCTGAGCACGTCCCCACTGCCTGGGGAAGGATACAAAGATGAAATCATCCATGAAACGCTTCTTGAGGTTCTCCACGATGGCCTCCTCGGAGATCTTGGACAGCAGCACCATGTCGTCCACACCGCTCTGCTTGACATTGTGGCTCTGCCAGTGGAAGCGCTCCTTGCTGCCCTGAGGGGACAGGGGCACAGCCGCTGTGCCGGGGCCACCTCCTGCCACCAGGGCCGGCTCTGAGCCCCGAGCTGCCGGCCCGGGACTGGTGCCCGGCTCAGCTGTCACTCCAAACCAGGTACCGCGTGGTGCAAAGGGAGGGGTTTGGCCAAGCCGGGAACTAGCCGAGCTCCAAATTCAGTGCTTTGGGCTTGTCACAACCCTCTGGATCCCTCCTCACCTCCTGGCACCCGCAGAGGAGCAAACAGGACCTGCCCCAGCCCTCCTGCTCCTCACCTGGGCTAATGAAGGACTAACGAAGCAGTTGATGCACAGACTGATTATGAGCCAGAGCAACACAGTGGAAGGGTGGCGGTGGCATCCTCTGCACCCCCACATCCTCCTTGCACCACCGTGCCCCTGTTCCCCTTCCTCCTGCCCAAGGAGATGCCAGCACCCTGTGCCCAGCCCTGTGCCAGCACCACCTCACCCAGCTCTGTCCCCCGGGGCTGTGGGGCGGCAGCAGAGCCGGGCTGTGATTTCAGCCCTTGTGGGGCAAACTCCCTGGCTGGGAGGAGGGGATTTCATCGTGCAAAAGACACCCAAAGGGCTCCCCTTGCCCTCGATGTCCCCACAAACGAGCTGGGCACAGCTGTGGTGCCCGTGTGGCCCCCGGCACAGTGCCCAGGGAGGATGCCCCGTCTGGCCCGGTCTGTGGCCCCTCTTTCCCCATCCCCGTGGTTCCTCTTTCACCCCCCATGCTCTTGTCACCGATTTCACTTCTCCCCCACCAGTCCTGGCCTCTTACTCTTTCCATTTCCCCTTTCTTCTCCTCTTCCTCTTTTGCTTGGTTTTCCTGCAGGCTCTCAAGATTTCAGGGCTCTGCATCCCGACACCATTGCAGGCTCCTGGCAGCCTCTGGTTTTCTCTGGGTGTCCTGAGCTCCCACAGCCACCCTGGGGTGTCTGTCACAGCCTGGCTCCATCATGTGCTGCTCCCCTGCCCACCTCCCTCCTCACTGGGCTCTGCAACCCCAAACATTGCCTGTGCCCCCTCTCCAAACCCCAAATGCAAGTCAAGCCCACATCGCTGCTGAAGGGACTTTTGGCTGTGTTTCCCCCCCCCCACCTTTTTTTGGGGTGCACAGAGCTGGGTCAGCTCAGGGGGCTCAGGGAGTCCAGGCTGCTCTCACAGCTGGAAATCACCTAGGGGTGATCTCTCTCCTCTTCCTCCTGAGCCTTTTTCTTGCCTTCATCCTAATATCCGCTAGGAAATCCAGCTGGAAAAACACAGGCAGGCTCAGCCATCCTCTCCAGCACACTGTGGTGTCACCCAGGGAGCTGCCAGGGCCCCCAGGAGCTGCCCAGCTTCACCCCAACCTGGCCCAAACCCTAGGCTTCAGGAGGAGAAGTGTGGGAAGAGCCCATGGGCAGCCAAACCCCTCTGTGCCCTGTCCCCATCACCCCAAACCTGCCGGCACAGGCACCCTGGGCTGCTGAGCAAGGCCAAATTAAGGCAAAAGGAGCATTTCCTGCACTGAGAGCTCACAGGTTTTGAGCTGACACCCAGAGATTCTCCTTCAGCTCAGAGCTGTCAGTGGTGAGTGTGTCTTCACCTCCTCTTCCCCTGGGCCAGCTCAGGGGCTTTCCTGGCTCTGCTGGGGCACCTGGTGCAGCCCAGCTGGGAGGAAAACACCGAGGTGGTAAATGAAGGGTTTGTTCTGGGCATCTGCAGAGCTCTGAGTGTTCCTGCCTGGCTTCCCTGACCACGTCACGGGGGGGTTGCAGGGCCAGGGCTCACTAAAAATTCAGGTAAAATCAGAGTAAAACCAGGATGAAGAGGAATTAGGATCCCTTAAAGGCCTGGTATTGCCCAGAGAGCTCCCATGGGATAATGACACCCCTGTGGGGAGTAGGAGCACAAGTTAATTTGCTTCCAGAGGCTTGGGGCAGCAGTTTCTCCATCCCCTGCACTGTCCAGTGCCCTCTGCCCCTTTGCCACCTCTACCCCAGGCCAAAGCTGCCCAGGGAAGGGTGCCTGGACCAAGCCATTCCATCCTCGTTCCAAGCAGGGAGAAGTTTTGTCCCCCCTCCACCTTCCAGGTGCCCTTTGCAGCCCCTGTGCATGAGGCACTTTGCTCCAAAGGTGCCAGGTGACACATGAGGAGCCCCCAGCACCCCCAGCTGTGGGACGGGCACTGTCCCCACCCCTGTGCCCGGGGCCAGGATGCTCCTGGCACTCAGACAGGATTTCTGGGCGGGGAGGGGAGCAGCCCTGCGGCAGCACTTACAAAACATCGTGCTTTCTTCAAAGCTGCGGTCTAAACCACAAAAGAACCCTGAGCAAGGGGCGGATGCAACCCAAGGTGGCACCTTTGGAGTCAAGATAGGCCGAGCCCAGAAGCATCTACACCTTAAAAGCCACCGGAAGCCTGCGGAGGTGCAGGAGGTTTGTCACATCACTGTCACAGCCAGGCAGGGGCTGGGGCTGGGGCTGGCAGGGTCAGGGTCATGGCTACAGAGTCCTTTGCTCCTCCAGGAAGCCACAGAACAGCTTCAGGTGGGGTGGAGGGGACAGTGTAAGTGCCTTTGGGGACAGCATCTGAGCAGCCTCTCGGAGGTGACAGCCACAAGCGTGGGTGGGACAAGGTTCAGTTTCAGCCTGGCCGCTGTCCCCTTCCTGTCTGGGTGGAAATAGCTGGGGACAGCATCACCCCAAGGGATGCAGGAAGCAGAGCTGAGAGCTCGAAGCCCCTTACCCCGAGCATCTTCCTAATTCTGAGAGCTTTCATCTTCCTCTTCTGCCTCTAGATCAACTTCCAGACGTGGCTGCTGCCCTCCCTGCAGCCCCTGTCCCCTTCAAGGTCTGACCCTGGGCACCAGCACCCAGAGGGTCCCTCCTGGCCTGGGGGCTGTGGCTGCCCCCCCTGCCCCACACTGTGCCCCACCAGCACCACCAGTGCTGAAACCAGAAGCACCAGTGGGAACACGGATTTGTCCCGTGGGTACCACAGCACAATCCAAACCTCTCTGTGTCAGCACAGACCCATCCCCTGGAGGTGCCCACCCTGTCCTGGGGGACACCAGCCCCCAGCAGCCCACAGCCACCCCAGTGCCTCACTCAGCCCTGTCCCCAGGCTGGGGAGCACCGTCCCCTCCCCAGCAGGGAGCAAGGGACCAGGCTGGGTGCAGGGGAAGGCAGGGCTGAGGTAGCCCTGAGGGGACAGGAATAGGAGGTGACACCCCGGGGGCCCGAGGGGAGCGGGGTGGGGTCCCCAGGAGGCCCTGCTGGCACTCACCATGATGTCCCTGTGTCCCTCCCCAGGCCGGGGTGCTCGAGGCTCCTGTCACCGACAGCCCGGGGCCATCCTGGGGCACTTGGGTTGTGTCTTTCTTCTGTAACAAGATCGTGACGAATTTTCTTTCCCTCCCACCACTTCCTCATTTTGCACCCTTTGTGGGGGTGGGGAGGACAAGGGCAGCTTTGCTACCAGGGGGCCTCGGATGGGCCTGCCCAGGGTGTCCCCACCTCTGCTGCTGGCACTGGGTGTCACCGAGCTGGGTGAGGGAGCAGATGCTGGACAGAGCCCAGCAGGGATGCTCAGAGCCTCGGTGACCTTTCCACTCACCCTGAGGTGACAGCTGGATGGCACCTGTCCAGTGGTGCTGTCAGGGCTTGGAGGTGGCTTTAGGAGCAAGATGCTTTTGGTTGCTGCTTCTTTTATTTTTTTTTTCCTCCAGGTCTTTTAAATAAAAGAGGTCCCACTTGAGGTGCAGAGAAAAGTGGGGTTGCTGCAGGAGGCTGAGGCCACCCTGTGCCCACTGTCCTCTGCAGAGTGACAGGATGGTTTGGGTTGGAAGGGACCTTAAAGCCCACCCAGTGCCACCCCTGCCATGGCAGGGACACCTCCCACTGTCCCAGGCTGCTCCAACCCCAATGTCCAACCTGGCCTTGGGCACTGCCAGGGATGCAGGGGCAGCCACAGCTGCTCTGGGCACCCTGTGCCAGGGCCTGCCCACCCTCCCAGGGAACAATTCCTGCCCAATATCCCACCCAGCCCTGCCCTCTGGCAGTGGGAGCCATTCCCTGTGTCCTGTCCCTCCATCCCTTGTCCCCAGTCCCTCTCCAGCTCTCCTGGAGCCCCTTTAGGCCCTGCCAGGGGCTCTGAGCTCTCCCTGGAGCCTTCTCCTCTCCAGGTGAGCACCCCCAGCTCTGCCAGCCTGGCTCCAGAGCAGAGGGGCTCCAGCCCTTGCAGCATCTCCGTGGCCTCCTCTGGACTGGCTCCAGCAGCTCCACGTCCTCCTGATGTTGTTCCCCAGGGCTGGGGCAGCTCTGCAGGTGGGGTCTCACCTGAGTGGGGCAGAATCCATTGTCCCCTGCTGGCCCAGCCCAGCAGCACCAAGCTCTGGGGGTCTCTGTGCCGTGGGGGAAATTGTTCCTCCATGTCCTAAAGCAGCTCTGGGTGCATCCCCACCTCTCCATCCTGCTCTGCTCCCCAGAGAAAACCCTCCCACGCTTCCAAACCCATCCTTTGGGGTGGATTGTGGTGCTGTGGGTGCCCAAAGCCAGCCCCAGGTTTGAGGAACACAAGTGGGAGCAGAAGCTGTGCCCGGGGTCGTAGCTACTCCTTTATTATAATTCATGCCGTTACGTCGCTCCTCCTCAGAGTTAGTATGTTAAACATTGGTCAGTAGATATATATCGATATAAAAATGGTGAAAACACCCCCTCCCCTCACCCAAAGACCTCAGAACGGAGCATGGCACCAGGAAGGAAGAGAAAGGAGGTTTGCTGAGCACCAGAGAAGCTGCGATCGGCTGAGGAGCAGGTGGACACAAAAATACAGCTGGGAGAGGAACACACGGGGGCTTTGCTCTGGGGGAAGGGGGCTGTCCCCTCCCTGCACCATGGGGATGGCCCCAAGGGCACAAAACACAGCTTTGGACAAAGGTTTCCCATCGCTGTGATGTGGAAAGGCCTGAAAATAATCGTAAGAACAACAATGACAATGCTAACAAAAAGCACTTGCTTTGGAGAGTTGAAGTCAGGTCTCCTCCACAGGCTGCCCGTGGAGAAATTGGCCCAGGTTTGGCCACCAGGTGACCTGGAGGAATTCCAAGCCTGCTCTTTTCCCATCACTGGAGGCCTCCTGTGGGCAGAGGAGTGGGTGGCACTGGGACTGGCACCTCGAGGCCACAGCCACACGTGGCCAGGCTGCCTTTGGAGGCAAAGCACCTTTTGGAGGCAAAGCACCTTTGGAAGTCAAGCACCTTTGGAAGTGAGGCTGCTGCAGAGGCTGAGGCATCTCTGGGCAGGGCCCTGCCATGCCAGGCCCTGGGGACACGGTGACAGGATTGTCCAGGCCCTGGGGACACAGTGACAGGATTGTCCATGCCCTGGGGACACAGTGACAGGACCATTTGTGTCTTGCACCCTCCTCTGCTTTGCTCCCTGAGCCTGGCACAGCCTCGATGCCCGTGAAGTGACTGCAGCCCTGAGCACGCCTCTGCCCTCAGCTCACACATCAAGGGATAAAATCTGGTCCTAAAAGTGACAAGGGCCTTAAGGACAAATAGGGGCACACCCCAATCCAGATTGGTTGCTACAGGAGTCTGGAGAACCCCCTCTCCCAGTTAAACTGGTGTCACCCTCTGCTCACAGAGTGATCTGCTCCCTGTCCCCTGCTGCCAGTCCCGAGGTGACAGGGTGCAAACCAAGGAGACAAAATCCCAGCTCCAGCCTCACTCCCCACAGCAGCTCCTCTTCATCCATTGCCCAGGAGCCAGAAGCCACCCGAGGCACCTGAACCCTCCTCCCTGTCTCCCCTGGGATCCCGAGGGAAGGGCAGCAGCCCCGGGAGTGCCCGAGCCCCGTGGTGATGCCCTGGGGACACGGAGCAGGGTGAGGCAGGAGCGGGGCAGCGGTGCCGCTTCCCTCAGTGGACCTGGACCCACTACTAATAAATAACAACATCAGAATTTCAAGTAAAGTCCCTGCTCTGCCCAGCTCCCCCCTCTCCCAGCGCTCATCCAACTGGGGCTGCAGTGGTTTAACTGGGAACCTGCCGTTGTGAAGCTCGGGGGCTGCGGGGGTCTGTGGGGATGGGTTTGGGTGGCGCCGGCTCCTGCTGGGAGTGTGACCGGAGTCTGTGTGGGAGCCAGGGGAGGTTCCCAGGGCG
>VYXF01003616.1:52374-65667 GCA_013397295.1 Polioptila caerulea
GGGGAGGTTCCCAGGGCGGGCAGGGAGGGCACGGCTCGGCAGCCCCCCGGCGCAGCTTTGGCCTTCCAGTTTCGCCTCGGGGGTCCCGCTGTGTCCCGCTGTGTCCTTCTGTGTCCTTCTGTGTCCCGCTGTGTCCCGCTGTGTCCCGCTGTGTCCCGCTGTGTCCTAGTGCCCCTGGCAGGTTTTACAGCACATCTGTCGGAAGTAGGTCCGGCTGCAGAACTTGAACTTGAGGACGAGTGGGCAGTAGGCCACCTTGTTCACATCCTTGCACTCTGCAGGGGACACAGAGCAGGGGGAGCAGGGTCACAGCCAGGCTGAGGAGACCCTGGGGGGGTTTGCCAGGAAGCTGAAAGGTGCAGCTGTGATGAAAAAGCTGCTGAGGACCTCACTAATTAAAACCTTCTTGCCAAGGTGCAGTTCCTGCATTTCTCAAGGTGTAGTCCCTTCATTTCTTGGGGTCATGGCACACCAGGTTGGCGTGGGACCAGAGCCACAGAATGGCCACATTTTCAACAGAGTGATTTGGGTTGGAAGGGACATTAAAGCTCATCCATTTCCACCCCTTGCCATGGGCAGGGACACCTTCACTATCCCAGGCTGCTCCAAGCCCCATCCAACCTGGCCTTGGGCACTGCCAGGTGGCAGGAATGGGGTCTCCCCCAACAAGAGCCCAGCTGGTGCTGTGCTGGCTCCAATGTCCCTGTCCCCAGTGGGACACGTGTCCCCTCCCCAGAGACCCCTCACCTTCAGGGTTGTCCGTGGGCCCCGACTCGCACTTGGTCTCGCACTGCTGCATCCCGGGGGGCTGCAGGGCCTCCACGCAGTCCATGGACGGCTGCCCGGTGTGAGCCAGGCACTGGACGGATCTTCTCTGCTGGCCGAGGCCACACTGGGCAGAGCACTGTGGGCACAGCACAGAGGGAGCTGCCGTGGCCACCATGGCTTTAGGGGTGTGACAGGAGTGGGCACAGATGGGGGTTAGGGGGTGCTGGAGGTGGTTGTCCCTTCCCTCCCCAGCTGGGACTCCCTGGCATGACTGAGTGCTGTGGCCCTGCATCCCAAAAAAGCTTGGTTTGATTCTCCAGGGCTCAGGGAGGATCCCTCATCCAGCCCTAAATCACTGGCCTTTCCCAGGCCTCCTGCACCCTGATGTCACCCTGCAGCTCGAGGGGTCCTGGAGGGCACAGAGGACTGTCAGGATCACCCCACTGGGCTCTGAGGGGATCAGCAGTGGCCCTGCTTGGCCATAGGGCCAGCCCACCTCTGCAGCCACTGCCCTGCTGACCCCCAGCCACCCATGGGGACCCTTCAATGACTTCTGTAGGGTCCTGCTAGGCCCAGGGCCAGCTCTGCCCTTGGGTCACCATCAAAACCAAGCCAAAAAGTGGGCAAAGAACACTGCCATGGGATCCTGCTAGGCCCAGGGCCAGCTCTGCCCTTGGGTCACCATCAAAACCAAGCCAAAAAGTGGGCAAAGAACACTGCCATGGGATCCTGCTAGGCCCAGGGCCAGCTCTGCCCTTGGGTCACCATCAAAACCAAGCCAAAAAGTGGGCAAAGAACACTGCCACGGGGTCCTGCTGCCCCCTGGATAGTTGTGGTGGCCACCCAGGGTCCTGCTGGCCAGTAAAAGCTTCCTGCACCACAGGATCTGAAGGGCTGGGGAGGCTTTTCCTGCAGGGCCCCCGTGGGGAGGGCTGTCCCTACCTCTCCCCACTCGCCGGTGACCCAGCGGGGCGGGGGGCAGCGCCGCAGGTTGCACCTCATGCTGGTGGGGGGCTTGGCAGCCTCGTGGCACTGGGAGGTGGGCAGGGTCACGCTGTGGTCACCACTCTTGCACAGGACGATGCGGTGGCGGAAGCCGGGCCCGCAGCTCGGGGTGCACTGCAGGGACAGGGGACACGGTCAGGGCGGCCGGCAAGGAGGGGACAGAGGCAGCTCCGGCTACCCCCGGGCTGCTCCCACCTTTCCTGGCTCTGGAGCTACAACATCCCCACACTGCTCTCCGTGGGCAGCAGTGGTGATTGGCACTGTCCTCCTACGGAGCAGCGCCCTCAGAGCGGTGAGGGACCACCAGAGAATCAGAATCTCCTGAGTTGGAGCCCCCAGGGATTATTGATCCAGGCCCTGGCCCTGCACAGACCCCCCCAACAATCCCCCCCTGGGCATCCCTGGCAGCGCTGTCCAAAGGCTCCTGGAGCTCTGGCAGCCTCGGGGCCGGGACCATTCCCTCGGCCGTGCCCAGCACCTTCCGGGGGGAGCACCTTTCCCTGAGCTCCATCCCAAGCCCTGACACAGCTCCAGCCCTTCCTGGGCTCCTGTCCCAGAGCAGAGCTCAGCCGCTGCCCCTCTGCCTCCCCTCGGGAGGAGCTGCAGCCCCCGAGGAGCCTCCCCTCAGTCTCCTGTGCTCCAGCTGAACGAGCCAAGTGCCCTCAGCTGCTCCTCAGAGCCTTCCCCAGCTCCGTGTCCCTCCTTCAGCACTCGCCTCCGACCAGTCCAGGGCCACCCACTCCGGAGGACACGTTTGGTTGTTGCAGGGCTCCAGCATCTTTGGCCGTGGCTGGCTGCAGGAGGCATCATCCAGGGTTTTCTCCTCACTGGCAGAGATCTTCCTCTTGCAGAAGACGCTGCGGGTCCGGACGCCCTCATTGCAGCTCCGGCTGCACTCGGACCAGTTCCCAATGGCCCAGCTGGAGATGGATCAACAGCAGAGCTTGGAGGGGCACGCTGGGCTGGGCTTGTCCCCACATTCCTGTACACAGCCCTGGTCCTACCCCAGCCACAGCCTCCCAGGCAGCTCTGGCTGAAGCACAGAGTCCCTGCACATCTGCCCTTCCCCTTCAGGAGAAGAGCCAGGGAGGGGCTGGGGCAATTCCTGAGGGACTCACTGAATATCTGGGACACAGAGGGGAATCCCACCCCACCCCATTCCCCAGCAGAGCTGCTCCAGCCAGGCAGAGTGGGGGCTGTCACTTGGGAATGGCAGCCAGGGGGGAATGTCCCTCTCCCCCACGCTGGTTTCCCCCCTGGCTCCCTGCCCCAGGTACTCACGCCGGCGGACAGGGCTCGGTGTTGCAGCTCCTCTGCCGCTCGGGCACTTTGGTGTCAGCACTGCAGAAATGGTTGGGGACGGTTGAGCCATCAGAGAGTTTCCTGCACACCACAGACTGGATCTGGCTGCCTGCCCAGGGAAAAGAGGGAAGGGGGAAAGGCAGGAGGAGGCTGAGGCTGGAGCAGAGCCAGGCTGTGGGTGCCAGCCCCACAACTCTGCTCCCGTGGGGTGATGTGACACAGCAGCCACTTCTCCCTGCACCTTGAGCCTGAACTTATTCCTCCATTCCCAACCAAGGGCTTCTCTGACATCTCCAGAAAAAATGGATGGTGTGGAATGATGGTGTCAATGCCTGCATGTGGCACGCTGGGTGACAGGGTGGGGATCGGGCACAGGATGGACTCAGTGGCCCTGTAGGGTTTGCCAGCCACAATGATTCTGGGATTCTAGAGCTCAGCAGCCAGGGCAGGACATGCCAGAGGTTGGAGGATCACAGCATTCCAGGGACCTCATGCTCAAACGAACCTTTCTAACCCTGGCCTTTCTGGGCAGCACTTGGGGAATAACAGGAACAAGGAGGGACAAGACTTGATTGAAGTCTGGCACACCAGACCGGGTCAGGGCCCTGAGCTGTAAACAGGGAACTATTGGGCCATTCTCTTCTGAATACCAGCTCAGCCCCTCCCAGGCAGGCTCTCCAAAGTCCTGAGACACGGCCCAGACCTGTGTGCCAGTCCCCAGGGGAACCAGTCCGGGGAGTCAGGGGAGCACCAGCTGTGTCCCAGTTCACAGCCTGTGGATCTCAGGCCACGGGGGCTGCTGTGATCAGCAGACCTGGCCTTGCTCCATCCCTGGAAGTGTTCAAGGCCGGGTTGGACAGGGCTGGGAGCAACCTGGGGTAGTGGGAGGTGTCCCTGTTCATGCAGGGAGTGGCACTGGATGAGCTTTAAGGTCTCTCCCAACCTAAAACCATTCTATGATTGCATGCATTGCACGAGTAAATGGGTTTAAAAATGGGTGGAGAGGGACAGGACGAAGGGAATGGCTTCCAGTGCCAGAGGGCCGGGAGAGATGGCAAGGAATTCCTCCCTGGGAGGGTGGGCAGGCCCTGGCACAGGGTGCCCAGAGCAGCTGTGGCTGCCCCTGGATCCCTGGCAGTGCCCAAGACCAGGCTGGACAGGGTTTGGAGCAGCCTGGGACAGCAGAAGGTGTCCCTGCCATGGCAGGGGGTGGAAAAATTTGATCTTTAAGGTCCTTCCACCCATGCCTGTGGCCCAGCTGAAGATGGCACCCAGGTTCTTTGCCCTGGCACTGCCTGACACAACTCTCACGTGGCTGAGAGTGGGGTGGGGCCGTGCAGAGACCCCAGAGCTCCTCAGAGCCAACCAGAGGCCCAGACACATCACAGGGGGGGTCCCACACATCCCCCCAAAGCAGCCCAGCGTGGAAGCTCACCCCCTGCACACAGCACAGAGCACTTGGTCCATGGGGTGTAGTGCCAGGAGTACTGGCTGGAGCCATCCCTGCCCACGGGAGCGTTGAACTTGTAGCGGATGCCCTGCAGCTCTGTCCTCACCAGCACCTGCGGGAAAGGCACCCCTGGGACATCAGTGCCACCACAGTGCCCACCCAGCTGGCATCCCACAGCCTCCCTAACATCCAGGGCAGCTGGAATCTTCCCCGTCCCCTTTCCAGCCACCCCCCAGTACTGGCAGGGCAGCCACCAGTGGTGACAGTGGTGCTCGATCAGAGAATGAGCTCCCCAGGCACTCAAGGGTGGAATCATCCCCAAACCTGACAGATTAGGGAGGGAGACCTGGGAATTAGGGAGGGAGACCTGAGAGTGCCCAGTGGATAAAGCACTGGCCTCCTAAGGCAGGGATTGAGGGCTCCTGTCCCACCTGGGGTGACTCTGTCAAACACAGGACGTGGCACTCAGTGCCGTGGTCTGGCTGACAAGGTGGTGTCAGGTCACAGGTTGGACTCGATGGTCTCAAAGGGCTTTTCCAAGCTAATTAATTCTGTGATTGTGCGAATTTAGCCCAATTTTCCTCTGGTCTGTGTGTCCCTTTCTCCTGGCAGCCATGGCAGGGGCTGATCAGCTGATAGCCATCATGGCTGATAGCCATGGCAGGATCCTTCTAGCCCAACTATGACCACACCGGGAGGGGTGTGAAGTTACCAACCATGACAAAGAGGGTGATGTTGGTGGGTCCCAAAGCCTCCAGTGACTCGGGCTCGTCAGGGGACCTCCTGTAGTGGAAGGCGGTGCCGGCGATGTCGAAGCGCCGGGGGGGATCGATGGAGAGCTTCCCGTTGATGAAATATTCACCACTCTCCCCTCGCAGCGCTGCCAGGACAGGGCACGGAGGTCAGCACAAAGGCTGGAAGCACCTGGGCCAACTTCAGCCAGGGCTCAGAGCATTGCCAGGACAGAGGGAGAAAGGCATCAGCCTCGTCCCACGGTGGGGCACGGGTGGGGCTGGCTCAGGGGCACACAGAGTCACCAGCAGGGTGGCACCGCTGCACCCACGGCGCGGTCTCAGCCTGCCCAGCACTCCCTGTGGGTGCGAGGAGCTCAGCTGGGCTGGGCGCCAAGCCAGGCTCAAACTGCGAACTGGGTCGGGGCTGCCGGAGCTCCTGCGGCTGCCGGAGGCGGCTGGGGCCCGGAGCCGGGCTGTGGTTGCCTGGCAGAGTCGCTAGAGGGGGATCGGACCGCTCGCTCCTTCCCCGCCGCTGTCCCTGCGCTCCCCGCCGCCCCGGGAGCGGCTCCGGGCACCGCTGCGCCCGCCGACCCCAGCGCGCTCGGGACAGGGAGGATCCTCCGCGCTGCTGGGGCTGGGATGCCAGGAGAGATCCCAAAGCGGCACAGCCTGGGCTCACGAGGAGTCCCCACTCACTGGGCAGGCACCTCCGGTCCCAGCAAAGGGAGCTGGATGGGAGGGATGGGAGCAAAGGGAGCTGGATGGGAGGGATGCCGCCGGGAGCATCCCGCTGGCTCCCGCTCCCGCAGGCACCCGGCAGTCGGCCAGGGTGAGCACCCTGCCCTGCACCGCCCGGAGGACAGCGAGGGACAAAGGGGAAAGAAAATCCTCGCTGTGAAAGCGGGGCTGAGCAAGGCTGGAAAACCAAGCCCGGGGAAAACGCGAGTGTTTGTAATCCCCAGGATGGCAGACGGGGGATGCCAGGGAGCCACGGGCAGTGCCAGGGGCTGCGGAATGCAGGGTTTGCTCAGGGTTGTGATGCCAGCATAGGACAGGGACACTGGGGGACACGCTGGTCTGGGACACACGGCCCTGCTGCCTTCCCCTGCCCCCAAATCCCAGCCTGGGACCCCCCACCCCATTCCCAGCTGCAGTAGGGATTTCTCCTTGCTGGGCCATTCCCAGACCCTGTTAACCCCAGGGAAATGGCAGGGCCTGGCTGGGATTTGAGCACCCCCAACCCCGTCTCACCCAGGTAGTTGATGGAGAGGTTCAGCTCCCGGATGTCGATGTGGACGGAGCCCTTGGGGATCTGGATCACCTCCTCGTAACCTGAGGACAGCCAGGTGAGCGGGTTTTTCAGCCTCCAATCCCAGAGCCAGAGCTGCCCTGGGCTGGGTGGGAGAGTGAGCCAACCCCTTGCCCACGGGGAAATGATGGAAAAAGCATTTTGGGCACCAGTGTGGAGTGGGTTTGCACCGTGGGCTCTCGTGATGGGACTGGTTGTACTGGGAATGTGCTGTGGAGCTGGGATCAACCCTGGCTCAAGGGCAGTGTGAGCTGGGGAGCAGGGAGGAGCTTGGAGCTCTGTGTCAGAGATCCGGGTGCCAGTGGAGGCTGGGCAGGGCTCGGCTGGTGGACAGGAGGGATTTGCTCCCTCCTAGCCTTGGGATCTTTCTCTGGGATATGTCCCTGCCCGTCCCCAGGGGCGGGTGAGGCCGGGGATGGACTTGAGGGTGACCTGGCCGATTGTTCCCTACCTCCCTCGGGCAGGGACTGGTTGAAGACGCCCTCGATGGTCTCGCAGGAGCTGCCGTCTCCCCCACACACCCGGCATTTGTCCTCCTTGGAGTCGGAGCCCAGCACCCGGTCACAGCCCACGTGCTGTGGGAAGGAGCAGCAGGAATGAGACAGCCTGGGGGGGCCTTTCCCTCCCACACCCCAAATCCCGGCTCCCCTCACTGCCCTGGACACCTCAGCAGAGCCACCCCTCTCCTGGGAGGGTCTCTGCAAGGCCAGGAGGGTGCAGGCAGGAATCCTGGCATAAAGCAGGAGTTGGGATGCCTGAGGGGAGCCCAAGGGAAGCTCTGTCCCCGCAGCTCACGTGTCCTTGTGGCCTCTGTCCCTCTGCCACTGCCCGTGGGGTGGCACAGGGGTCACCAGCACAGCTGTGGCTCGCTCGGGTGCAATCCCCCTTTGTTCCACAGCGTGTTCAGCCCCATGGAGATAAACAGATCCCAGAGATACAGGAAGGGAGGCAGACAGATACACAGTCAGTCTGTCTGTCTGTCTGTCTGCTGGGGGATGTTGGCCACTGCCACAGCGCTTTCTTTTAATTAACTTTTACAGCTCCCCCCACATCCCATTGCAAGGGAAGCATCAAAGGGCCTGGGGCTGCACATGGAGGGAGTGCAGAGATCCATCTGTGAGGTTGGGAATGCCTGCAGAGTGGATGGGCACAGGCCCAGGGTGGGAATGTCCCTGCTCCCACTGGGTGTCCAGGCAGAGAAATCATGGAATTATGGGATGGTTTGGGTTGGAAGGGACCTTCTCATCCCATCTCATTCCACCCCTGCCATGGGCAGGGACACCTCCCACTGTCCCAGGCTGCTCCAACCCCAATGTCCAGCCTGGCCTTGGGCACTGCCAGGGATCCAGGGGCAGCCACAGCTGCTCTGGGCACCCTGTGCCAGCCCTGCCCACCCTCCCAGGGAACAATTCCTGCCCAATATCCCACCCAGCCCTGCCCTCTGGCAGTGGGAGCCATTCCCTGTGTCCTGTCCCTCCATCCCTTGTCCCCAGTCCCTCTGCAGCTCTCCTGGAGCCCCTTTAGGCCCTGCCAGGGGCTCTGAGCTCTCCCTGGAGCCTTCTCCTCCCCAGGTGAGCACCCCCAGCTCTCTTCACCCTCCACCCATCCCATGTCTGTGTCAGCAGCTTGAGGGCAGCGCTCCCCTGCCCGGGGGTCTCTCTTTTCCCCCCCTGCCCAGGGGTCTGCCCTGCCCTGTCCCGGGGCTGTCCCACCTTGCACTCCCCGTTGACACAGATGTCATTGGAGTCCTGCCTGCACGGGGTCCCGTCCACCACGGCCGCCGCCCGCTCCGTGTAGAAGTTGAAGCCCTCGGCCAGGCAGTTGAGGGAACAGGCCTTGACCCCCCCTGGGGAAGGAGCACAGCTTCAAACAGGGGCCTCCAAGCAGGGAAAAGATGTGGAAAACCAGGAGGATGCCCCTGGAGGAGGGAGCCAGGCCCGTGAGCTGGACACTGTCCCCCCTGCACAGCCTGGGAATGTGAGCTGGATGTGACAGGGAAGGAAACAAAGTGATTTGTTCTTATCTGGGTCACTCCTGGCACTTAACAAGATGTAAAACCTTTCTGCCCACTTTACCAACGGGGAAACTCAGGCTCCTGAGTTACCTTTCCAAGGTTTTTCCAGCTGCCAGAGCAGAACAACCAAGAACAAGCAGAGAAACCATTGCTTTCTGTCCAAGGGTGGGGTCACCAAATCCTTCCCAGCAAAGGTGACAACAGCAGTGTGAGGATGAAGGAGAGGGATCTTCAAGTTGCAGCTGAAATTTCTGTATTTCCTATATTTTCCAACAACCTTTGTCAAAGCATCACCCCAGAACAGCATCTGGATATCTGGATAAAGCACCTGGGAGCAGGATGAGGGTCCAGCAGAGCATTCCCTGGATCCTGCTGCTGGATTTTATCAAATCCTGGTGTGGCTTGAGGCTTTTGCTGCCTTTACCAAGCATCCCAGGAGACCCAGCAGGACCCTGACAGAGGTGCCTGAGCTGTGGCAGCTCCCTCCTGGAGGCACCACCCACAGTCCTGATCCCTGTGCCAGAGCTGGGGCGCACCTTGGATGGGAGGAATGGGAATGTGCAAAACTGGAAACTCAATTCAGCACATCAAAGGGGAAGAGGGAGGGGAGGGGGGCCCAGCTGTGCTGGGGGGAAGAGAGAGCAAAGCTGGGAGAGGGAGGAACAGGAGGAGACACGAGAGGGGAATTCAGCAGCTTGGAGGCATTTTCTGGAGCAGGATGCCTGGGCAAGCCCCTGGAGAAGCTCTGGGAAGCAGCTGCTGAGCAGGGGGAGCTCAGCAGCCACCACTGAGAGCAGGGGCTGGGAGCTGGGACTTGGGTCCCATGGTCACTCTGCTCCATGTGGGATGATGCCTTAGGATTGCAGCTTTTATATTTTTCATCCTGCAATTCTTTAGTGTATGACCTTAAACTCCACACACAGTGTGAGCTGCTGCTTTCCCATTTTGGTCAGACACAAAAATTCCTCTCCAGGCCTGGCAATCAAGGGCACTGCCTCAGGCCTTGAGAAATGTAAAACAAAAGTGAATTGGGGGGAGCAAACTTGGGGTAAATTACTTCATTACCTGTAGCTGTAATTGGAAGATTAACCCCTGATATGCAAATGGATCAAACTTATAAAAGTTTTAAAACTTGTGACCTGTTGTCCATTTTTGGGTGTTGCCTCTGGGGGGGCTTCATCTGCCCTAAATGTACCTGAAGGCCCTCCAATAAATAAAACTGCTTTTTATTCCCTTAATTTTGCCTGGTTTTAGGTAGCCCAATAAGGCATCAGGGATGAATCCCTGCTGGTTCTCCTCACTGGTCACTTGGGGAGGGTCTTCTCGGGGGGATTGCTGCCCCTAAAGGTGCCATGGAAGAGGAACAGGGGGAGGGAGAGCAAAGGAGGCGCAGGGGGGTGACCCTGCATCCATACCCATGTCCTGACTGCCAGTGCTCCTCCCTCCTGGGCCACCTGAGCTCTGGAACGGTCCCCACACCCTCCCTGTGATGATTTCCAGGCAGGATTTGCCCTTGGCAGCCAGGTCACCATCCCCCCTCCAGAGCAAAGGGGACTGGGATCACTGCCCAGCATCCGCTGGGAACTGGAGTGTCCTTGGCCAAGGGGTGCCCTGGGCAGCAGCTTGGCCTTGCTCAGGGGGCTCCAGTGACAACTGTGCCCCCATGGCAGCAGCACTGAGCACAGCAAGGGCAAGTCTGGAGCACAGCAAGATCCTCTGAAACAGCCCAGTGTGCCTTGGAATTGCTGGAGATGGGAGGAGAGGGACTGCCATGGGAGGAGAGGGACCTCTGAGCTGGACCAGGGAATGATGCTAAATACAATTATGGACTCCCAGAATATCCTGAGTTTGAAGAGACCCCCAGGGATCATTGATCCAGGCCCTGTCCCTGCACAGACCCCCCAACACTCCCACCCTGGGCATCCCTGGCAGCGCTGTCCAAAGGCTCCTGGAGCTCTGGCAGCCTCGGGGCCGGGACCATTCCCTGGGCAGTGCCCAGCACCCTCGGGGGGAAGAACCTTTCCCTGAGCTCCATCCCAAGCCCTGACACAGCTCCAGCCCTTCCTGGGCTCCTGTCCCTGTCCCAGAGGGGTGAAAGCCCCAGCCAAGCCCATCCTGCAGATTCTGACCCCCTCCCTTCACTCGGGGTCTGCCACGGCTCCTCCTTTGCACGTTTCACAGAGCTTTTAAAATAGAATATTCTCAGCTGGCTGCTGCCTCCGAGGATGTTTTGTTCCTCCTGCCTGCCCTCTCCAGAGGAGGAATTCAGCCTAATTACAATTTCTGACGAGCAATCTCCTGTTTTCCTCCGGCTCCTGCTCCTCCCATCGCTCTCCCCGAACCTCCCGCACCGGCCAAGGGTGAAATGAAGAACGCAGCGAACAAAGCAAAGCAAACAAACAACTGAAGCCGCATTCCACGAGGTATCTGCGGACTGCTGAGCTCAGCGCTCCTCTCTGGGGCTCTGCTTCCCGATCCCGGGCTCTGCGCTCCAGACCCCCCACGCCTGAGCGCCAGCAAATCAGCCCCGCACACAGCCCGGCCCCGGGACCCCGTGCCCGGCTCCTTCCCTTCCCAGATCCCGCAGGATTGGTGTCCCCCACTCCGAGCTCGCAGGGCACTCCTTGTCTGCAGGACATTCCCAAAGGATCGTGGAGTGAGGCACCCCCAAGCCACCCACGCTGCTGGGAAGCCCAAGGGGATGAGCTGGGCAGGGGAAGGGGCTCAGCAGAGGGCCAGGGTGGTGAGGGGGTCCCAGGGTGCCCAAAAGCAAGCTGAGGAGCAGATTCCCTGCCAGCTGGAGGGAGGGATGCCCAGGGATGAGGCTGCCAGCAAAGAGGGGTCCTGGGGGGCTGCTGGTGCCACCCCCCACGCCTGAGGCTCTGGGCACTGCTGGAAGGGCTCAGGAGGTGGGGGCCAGCCCTCACTGCCACCCCAGAGCCTGGTGGCACGGGGAGGACACGGGGCCTGGGAGCAGAACATCAGTGGCAAGGGCAGGACAGGAGGGGGCCGTTCCCTGGGCTCGGGTCTATGACATGGGGAAGGTGGAGGGGCAAGGGACGTCCCCACCGCCCCCAGGATGTGCCTCTGACACTCAAATGCCACCAAGGATCACAAAACCCCCCCAGGTATGGGAGGATGGATGTCCAGCTGAAATCATGGANCTGTGCCAGGGCCTGCCCAACCTCCCAGGGAACAATTCCTGCCCAATATCCCACCCAGCCCTGCCCTCTGGCAGTGGGAGCCATTCCCTGTGTCCTGTCCCTCCATCCCTTGCTAAAATTCCCTGTCTTTCTTTCCATCCCCCTTCAGGTACTGGACACAAACCAGGTCTCCCCAGTTCTGAGAGAGAGCCCAGACTTGAGCAAAGTTCCCTGACCTTCCCCACTCTATGGTCCCTCCCTGGGCCACCTCGGGGGACAACAGTGACACCCTCTGACCCTGAATAACCAAAATAAAAGTGCTCCTCGTGACCATTGCCCACAGCCAGCATGGGCAGAGGAGACAAAGCTCCCAAGTCCCTTCAAGCCGTGGCACTCTCAGCACTCCTGCCAGGGGAGAGATTTCATCACTGATTTTATGGCAGAGGAAGCTGAAGCAGAGAGAGAGAGGAAGGGGCTCTTCATCAAAGCAAAAAATCCACATCAGGGTCAGGTGACCCCTCAAGGGTGATGTTCAGCTGGCCAGCCAAGCCCTGGGCCATGCCTGGGCAGGAGAGAGGTCTGAGCCAGGGCAGCTCCAGCCTGCGGGGTCATCTTCCACCTTGGCATCTGTTGGGGTCTTGGGGTGCCTTTACAGCCTCCCGATTTTATTACATTTTTATTGATCCATCCCCTGCAGCCTCAGCACAGCTGCTCCAGCTGCAGGAGCCCCACTGGGAGCTGGGCTTGTTTACACAGCTGGGGAGGATTTCCCCACTCCAGTTCATTAACTCCATGAAGGAGACAAGCTGTTCCTCCTCATTATAAAAAGATTTCTGCCCCAGAGCCTCTTCCTGCCCCCTCTCCCCACCAGACCCTTCTGCAGGACCCAGGGCTGACCTCAGGAAGCGGGAGGTGCTGCTCTTTGAAGGATCCACTGGATCCCATCCCTTCTCCTGCTCAGGAACCTTTCCCTGCCTGCACTCCCTTCTCTTGCCCATCTTTCCCTGCTCCCTCAGCAGCTGAGGAAGCAGCCTGGAGGAAAGAACAGCTCCAGAGCTGCTGGCACTGGCTCTGGCAGAGAAGTGAAGGTTGCACAGGGAGAGGTGACCAGGGATGGGGGCACAGCAGGGTCCTGGAGGGATGCACTGTCACTGTCACCATCACCTGAGGGGAGGCAGCGCATCCCAGGAGCACAGAGACGGCAGCGTGTGGGACCAGAGCTGTGGAAATCCTGACCAAACGTCCCCAGACCCCCTGGGACCATGAGACCCATCCCTGCAGAGCGTGGGGGAGAGCAAACCCGAGCAGCCCCAGCGCCAGCCTCACCTCCCCGGTAGGTTTTCCAGGTGTAGTACTTCCCCCGGAAGGGCACGCTGTCGAACTCGGCACACTGCAGCTCTCGGAAGTCCTGCGAGCCCGGCGGGCAGTCCTGTGGTCACACAGCCACGGGTCAGGGTGGGGCCAGGAGGGCAGGGGCAGCTCCAGGCACTGCCACCAGCCCCGTGGGGACAGGGACAGCAGCTCTGACAACGGGGCACTGCCACCAGACCTGACTGTAGGGCAGCGGC
>VYXF01003616.1:83373-100505 GCA_013397295.1 Polioptila caerulea
GGTGGCACAGGTGGGATGGGATGGCACAGATGGGAAGGGATAGCACAGGTGGGATGGGAGTATGGCACTGGTGGGAAGGGGAATGGCACAGGTGGAATGGGAGGATGGCACAGCCCACTCTCATCACATTTCCCAAGCTCTGAGTGCTGCTGGGAGCTGCTGAGGGGGTGTCAGAATTCTACTCACCCAGGGTGCCACAGGGCTTGTTCTTGTAGATGCAGATGTCATACCTGCAGAAGAGAGAGGGCAGCATTAGGGACACTTCTGATTTTGGGGGTTGTCATTTTGCCAAGGTGTTCTCATCCACACCACTCCAAACCAGCCCGTGGAACATTTCTGGGGTGGAAAGTACCAATGGTGACTGGTAGGACAACACCAACTATGCCCAGGCTGAGATTCACTGGGGGTTTGAACTCACCCTGTCCTTTAACTCTGGGCAGAGCTGAGCCAGGCCAGAGGTTTGGTTTTGATGAAGTGTGGGGATAGAGCATGAGCAGGGAAGGGAATGGAGCTGGGGAAGGGGCTGGAGCACCAGGAGAGGCTGAGGGAGCTGGGAAGGGGCTCAGCCTGGAGCAAAGGAGGCTCAGGGGGGCCCTTCTGGCTCTGCACAACTCCTGACAGGAGGGGACAGCCGGGGGGGATCGGGCTCTGCTCCCAGGGAACAGGGACAGGAGGAGAGAAAACAGCATCAAGCTGTGCCAGGGGAGGTTTAGATCAGATTTTAGGGAAAATTTCTTCATGGAAAGGTTTGTCAGGCATTGGAACAGACTGCCCACGGCAGTGGTGGAGTCGCCAGTCCGGGAGGTGTTAAAAACATGAGGAGATGTGGCACTTCAGGATGTGGTTTAGTGGGCAAAGGAGTTCAGTCAAAGGTTGGACTTGATGATCTTGGAGGCCTTTTCCAACCTTAATGATTCCATAAATCAGCAGGATTATTCCAGACCTGGAGCTCTTTGGGTTTGGGTGGGTCCAGCTCTGCTCCCCGGGAGCCATCGGGCACAGGGGGAGAGGCCAGGGCCAAGCTCTGCTCTGTAATCTCAGGTATCTTGCAGGAAATTATATCAAGCAGAGACACACAGAATCCCAGCATGGTTTGGGTTGGAAAAGGCTAAAAATCATCTCATTCCACCTCCTGCCATGGGCAGGGACACTTTCCACTACCCCGGGGTGCTCCAAGCCCAGTCCAGCCTGGCCTTGGACACTGCCAGGGATGGGACATATGAAATTCTGATTAAAAACAAAATAAAAATAAGGAAAAAAAAACAGTTTGAAAACACGCTCCATTTCAAATCCCACTGTGGTTTCATGAAAATGCTCCAGTGATTTTTTATATATATTTTTTTTCAGTTCTTTACTGAGAATTTTCCAAACAAATCCAATCTGGGTTGATTCGAGGTGACTCTTCCCTCTGTTCCTGGCCTTGACTTCCAGCCATTGCAAAAAGGAATCCACTGTTTGCACATCAGTAACTGGGTACAAGGAAAGGTAAAACAAGGAGAGCAAAAACGTCCTCCAGATGGAAACGCAGTGTCCTCAAAACGGGAGGAGGTGGCAGCTCCAAATGAGACCAGTTTGGGTTAGAGAGGGAATATTCTCATTTCCTTGCAAAGATAAACATTTGAGGTTTGCAAATCTGGGCTGAAAAGAGACAGGTCTGGGTATGGTGGGGTCAGCTGGAGGACTGGGGGCAGCTGGGCTGGGCCAGCCCGAGCCAGGTTGGGGTTGCACCAAAGATTGTGACCCCAAAGCAGGTTTGGGGTGGGCAGGACTGAGGATTGTGACCCCAGAGCAGGTCTGGGGACACCCACGGGGTGGGAATTGAGGATTGTGACCCCAGAGCAGGTCTGGGGACACCCACGGGGTGGGAATTGAGGATTGTGACCCCAGTGTGGATTTGGGGACATCGGGCAGGACCCTCCGGCACCGCTCGCCCCACTGACCCCTCGGGGATGAGAGTGTGTGGTGAGAAGTGGCAGCACACAAAGGGTTAAGTGCGACACATTCCCGGGGATGGCTCCTGTCCCTTTGGCCCCTGGCACTCCCTGGAAGTGCCCAAATCTCTCCCCTCCTCTCGGCAGGAAACCGAGCGAGTGCAAAACATTTGTTGCTTTGTTTTGCGCCAATGCCTTTAAAGCCTTCGGAGGCTCTGCTTTGACACGTCCCGGCAGGAGAAAAAAGCCCCGAGCTCAGCAAGATCTTATCGGGACACCGGGAATTTACTGGGGCCGGATGCGCCGGGCGCTGTCCAGGCTCAGCGAGCGGCTCCGGGCTGGCTCAAACATCTGGAGGGAGGACGGAGAGCTCGGAGCCGGCGTTCGCATCCCACACGTGTGGAGGGAGGGCAGGAAAACCTGCGGCCCCCTCGGGAGGGGGAAAACCTGGGGCTGAGGGGCCCTTCTGTGGCTCCTCTGTGGGGTCTCATCCATGGGACGTTTCAGGCTCGCGCTGGAACGGGAGCAGGAGAGCAGCACACGGATAAAGGGAGCGGCTCCCGCTTGGAGGCTCCCCTCTCCAGCACTTTCATTTCCTGACTTTCCTCCGCTCCGCAGGAGAGAAGGGAAAGGCCCAGAAGAGTGTTGGGGTTGCCTTTGGCCTCTCCCAGGATCAGGGGTTTGTGGGCACTGGAGGGACAATCCTGGACACAGCCAGCAGTGCTTGGGCAGCTCAGCACTCCCAAGTGTCCTCCCAGGATCTCTTCAGCATCCTGCGGCCTTCCAACCACTCTGCCATTCCTTCCACTGTCCCTGTCATCCTCTCTGTGTCCTTCGTCCTGACCATCCATCCATCCATCCATCCCTGCATCCATCCATCCCTACATCCATCCCTGCATCCATCCATCCATTCACCCCTGCATCCATCCATCCATCCCTGCTTCCATCCCTACATCCATCCAGCCCTGCATCCATCCCTGCATCCATCCCTGCATCCATCCCTGCATCCACATTTCTGCTGCCCCCTGCTCGAGCACCCAGCAGTTCTGGTGGGTTTTTTGTTGTCCTGCATGTGGCAGCTCAGACCCCTTCACACAGATCTCGGAGTCTGAGCCACCATCCAGGTCCCTCTGCTGACCTCCCCTGCTGTGACAGGAGCACAGGGACACTGGATGGGCAGGGGTGTTCCAAGGAGAGAGCTCATCCCAACATGGAAGCACCTAAAGTGAGCTGAGCGACATCCTGGGCTGGCTGGAGCCAGCCACTGTCCTGAGGTCCTGCTGGAATCCTCTCCCCCTTTCAGAGCAGAGGCTGACTGGGCTCTTCATCCCAGCAGGAAGATCCAGGACTCCCGGCTGGGCTCCCACATGTGCCCACAAACCGAGCTCTGAGCGCCCAGGAAAGACAGAGGGAAGACTGGGGGGTGACAACAAACTGGAGAGAAGATTGGTAACAAACTGGAGATTGATAACAAACTGGAGATTGATAATGAACTGGAGTGGAGATTGAAAATGAACTGGAGTGGAGATTGATAATGAACTGGAGATTGATAACGAACTGGAGTGGAGATTGGTAACAAACTGGAGAGGAGATTGGTAACAAACTGGAGATTGATAACAAACTGGAGTGGAGATTGAAAATGAACTGGAGTGGGGATTGATAATGAAATGAAGATTGGTAACGAACTGGAGTGGAGATTGGTAATGAGCTGGAGTGGAGATTGGTAATGAGCTGGATATTGATAACAAACTGGGGTGGAGATTGGTAATGAACTGAATATTGATAAACGGGAGTGGAGATTGGTAACAAACTGGATATTGATAACAAACTGGAGTGGAGATTGATAACAAACTGGAGTGGAGATGGATAACAAACTGGAGTGGAGATGGATAACAAACTGGAGATTGATAATGAACTGGATATTGATAACAAACTGGAGTGGAGATTGGTAAGGAACTGGAGATTGACAATGATCTGGAGATTGATAACGAACCGGAGTAGAGACTGATAAACTGAGCTGGAGGGTGGTAACCATCTGAACTGCAATAATCTGCACCCACTGCGAGTCAGGAATGATGGATGAGCCCCTCGGACACCCCGGGGCCAGCCGCCCCCCACCCAGGGGACACCTGGTGTCCCAGTGCTCACCTGGTGATCAGCACGGCGGTGTCGTGGTTGGCGATGCCGTTCTCCGGGATGGCGTTCCCGTTGCCATTCCTGTTCACGATGGATTTCTGCCACTTGCAGAAGCTGTCCAGGGATTTCCCAGCGTGGTGGTTGATCTCCAGCGTGGGCTGGAATGGAAGCAATGGGAGAGTGTGTTCCAAGGAAAGCTCTGGTACTGCCATCCTATGCCAGCAGAGTGCTGACACCGCTCCAGACGCCCCCAATTCCTCATGGAGCCCACGGGAGAGCAAGGAAAGTGGGACTTTAGGAGAACTAAAGCTGCTTAAACCTCCCGAAAGTCACCTTATATTGGAAAAAAATCAGATTCCCAGAGGTTTCCTTAGCCCAGTCCTCAGGGGGCATTGGGAGGAGGAGCAGCCAGACTGCGTTGGGGAGAATTCCTGGGAGGGATATCCAGGGGGGACACACAGCTCCTGAAGGGAAGTGCAGACACAGGACAGGCTCAGCAAAGCCCAGCTTACCTGATCCTCGGTGAGCAGGATCAGTCGGGTCACCAGGATATTGACAATATTGCCCAGACTCGAGTCCTGGAAAAGTTTGGCAACCTGACCTCCAAGAAACAAGAAAAGAGGAGTCTTAAAAATGAGCTCTGTGGCCGGGCGAGCTGGGGAGGGCTGGGCACTGCAGGGAATCGAGGCTGGGGTCTGAACACAACATTTTTGGGAAGTAGAGGTGGGAGTGGGACTCCACACCACCCCTCGAGTAGCAGAATCCCCTGAACCACGGTCAGAGCTCGCTGTCTCAGAGCAACGAAGCCAAAATCCCTGCCAGGGGGCTGCCAGGTGGGGCAGCCCCCACTCCCGGCATTTGGCGCAGCCCCGGGGCTGGAGCTTTGCTGAGGGGAGGGCACAGCATCCCTCGGGCATCGGGAAGGCCACAGCATCCCGCAGGAATGTGCCGCCACAGGCGGGGGTTTCGGAGGGAGCAGATGAAACGGCTCGAGCAGGGATTGTTTGAAAATCTGGCTTTAGAAATGCAAAGCGTGAAAAGCGATCCTGCAGGAGGACGGGACAAAGAGCCGTCACAGAGGGGCTTTCAGAGGGTTGATGGAGAACTTCCAAGCCCGTCTCACCTCACAGGAGGATCCAGCGCGGCCAATTCAGGCTGTTCATGCATCCAGCCCGGTGCCCTGCCGCCAGCAGAGCCCCAAACCAGCAGCACAGCTCGGGGGGATTTCTGCCGCCCCTCTCGCTGCTCAGCCCCCAAGCGTGAGAGCTCCCTGTCCTTATGCTTTCCCATGTGTTTCTCAGCTTGCCTGGCCGCATTTGCAATGCTAATTTGAGCTGAGAGATGCTGTTCAAAGAAAGGCTTTTATTCTCCCAGCCCGGGGTCAGACAGGCGAGAGTTTACCTCTGCAGGCTCCGGGGTCTCACTGCTCAGCAGCAGCAGCCTGGCAGGATTTTTGACCCCAAAACCTTGCTCTGAGCTTGGGGAGAAGCCACTGCCAGCCTGGAACAGACCCGATTTCCCAACTGCGTCCCCACCCTGCTTGGAGCAGAAAAAAGCTCCTTTTCCCAACACGGACCTTTGGGGTGAGGAACAGGAGTTCTCCCGCAGCCCTCAAGGTTCCTGGTGCGGGTATAACACTTACAATATTCATGATGGCCAGGATGTACTGCTCGATGTCCCTGCGGCCGTGGTAGCCCACCATCATCTTGTCAGCCACCACCAGGGTCTCCACGTAGCGCTCGGTGCTCACCGACCTCTTCAGGGGCAGCTGCCCGCGCTGGCTGTGGTTGCCCGATGGCTTCAGAGGGGAGGGTTTCAGTGTCCTCAGCCACCAGTGCCTCCCCTTCCAGGGCTTCTCGTCTGAGGAGGGAACGAGCGGGATGGTTCTGATGGCCTCGGGCAGCAGCTCCCGGCTCGCAGGGGTGGGCGGGGGGTTTGGGAGGGAAGGAAAGGCCACGTAGGAGCTCTTAAACTGCACCAGGGGAAGTTTAGGCAAGATGTCAGAAAAAAAATTCTTCCCTGAAAGAGTGACTGGGCAATGGAATCATCTGCCCAGGGAGGTGGTGGAGTCACCGTCCCTGGAAGTGTTTAACAAAGCCTGGACAGCTCAGTGCCAGGGTTTAGGTGTTGGGGAGGGGTTGGGTCGCAGGTTGGACTCGATGATCTTAAAGGTCTTTTCCAACCGAGTTCACTCCGTGATTCCGTGACTTGTGCACCACGTGTGGACACAGAAAATGTCCCAAAGGCAGTCCAGGGCTGTCCCCAGGCTCTGGTCTGCCCTGCTGGCATCTCCCCTGCCCTTCTGGCTCCTCTTGCCCTGCAGATCTGTGCCCAGCCCGCTGCAGCCCCAAACCCCTCTGTGCTGCACAGCCCTGCCCTCACCTCTGCCCTAGGGTGGGTTTAGAGGCTACACAGCCAGAACCTGAAAATGGAGCCCTTGCAGATCCTTTCCTCTTTCCTTTTCCTGCCAGGACCTGGATTTAGGACTCGGCTTTTCCACCACAGGAAGGGCTGCAGCCTCCACAGCCGCAGCAGCTTTGTGGGACTTTGCTTCAAGTGCTGCTGACCCGAGCCTGGGGGTGTTCCTAGCAGAGCCATCAGCTCCAAATTCCCCTCCTGGAGACCATCACAGGGCAGGGGAGGTGACCAGGAGACTCCAGCCCTGCTCCTGTCCTGTCAGCAGATCCAGCTGGATCCCTTCCCCTGCTCTGAGGCTGGATCATCACATCCAGTGAGGCTGGGGACAGGGACAGACCTCAGGCAGCCCCAAAACCTGCCAGCTCCAGCTCCTGCAGTGCTCCAGGGCAGCTCCTGGGGGTGTTCAGAGGCCAGGAGTGCTGGGCAGGGCAGGGCAGGACAGGACAGGTCCAGCCAGCAGGGCGAGGGGATGGGGTGGCCTTGCTGGAGCCATTGTGCCGTGGTTGTTCTAAACTCCCTTTGGCCTGTGGCTCCCACTGCACATCTCTGCTTTCCAAGAAGCAATTAGGAGCAGGCTAAATTATTTCTGGAAGCTGGGGAATGTGGCAGAGAGTCAGCAGGAGGGGAATGTGCTGGAGCTTCATCCAGTGTGGCTCTGGGAGCTGGGATGGGCAGGGGCCAGGGAAGCACAAGGTGGCCCCAGGGATGCTGGGGGGTCGGGGGACACTCAGAGAAGGTGACAGTGCCCTCCAGCAGTGACTAATCTGCTCAAGTGTCACTGCTGGGGCACTGGAGGGTCACCCTGAAGTGACAGCCAAACAGGAGCAGTCAGGGCCAGCTCTGCTCTGTCCCCACAAACTGATCCATGAAAAGCCCCCCGGGCCGTTCTGCAGGGGTGGCTTCTCCCCTCAGCCTTCCAGAGCCTCTCCAAACTGAGGGAGGGGCCTCCTCTGGGCCTGCAACATTTGGGGTAGATGGAGAAACTCTGCCTGTTCACAAGGGCCAGGGACTCCAGCCAGCCTCTGGCACGGGCTGGTGGGAAGGGCAAGGACCAGCAGGGCACACGGGGACAGGCCAGGGCAGACATTTGCGGGTCCTTTTGGAGGTCAAAGCCCTGTAGGTGCAGAAATGGGGTTGACGTGCTGTCATCATTCTCCTTAAAATCCCCCAGAGCCCCCTGAGATGGGCCAGGGCCCACATCCCACCCTCCAAGGGCTTTTTCCACCCGGTCCCCATCAGCAGCAGAGCTGTCCCAGCACGGGTATGACCTGCAGTGACCAAACCCTGAAGCTGAGGCTGTGCTGAGCACACGTGAGCTGCGATTTCCCAACACTCTGCAAATTGGCCAGATCTGGGAGGATTCTTCTGAAGAAAAACAAGAGGTGTTTTTTTCTCTTCCATTCCATGCTCTATTTACAAATTTTAAAGCCCTGCTGCGAGGAGGAGAGAACAGGAGCTTCCCAAAGCCCAGGGCCACCAGAAATGGGTAAAAATAAACACAGAAAAAAATAAAAATCTCAGATTCAGGAGATAAGTCTGGTTCTTTGCCACGTGGAGCAGTGGCCCTGTTCTGCCAGGATTTTCCCGGCCTGTTTTGTGCTGAGATGAGGAGGAGGTGGTGGGGGGAACCTACCCAGCACTCCGCAGGCTGCGTCCATGTGAGGGTACTGCAGGGACGAGCGCTTGTACACGACGTGGGGGCTGCCCTTGCCCTCACCCCCCGCGCTGACGTTGGCTCCAGGGCTCAGGGGCTCGATGAAATATTCCTCCTCATCCGCCACGATCACCCCGTGCTGCAGGAGGGAACAGAGGGGAGGCAATAACAGGGGAGCCCAGAGAACTGGGGGACACCCTGGTGGCTTCTCACGGTGAGGGTTTTGCTGATTAACCCCGAATTTCTGGGGATTAACAAAAGCTGTGGAGGAATCCTGCACAAACACTGAACTGCAGGAGCCCACAGAGCAGAGGAAACCCGGCCAGATGGTGGTGGATGCCTTGGGACATCTGTGTTCACTAAAGTCCTCTGGAAATCACAGCCTTGCCTCACTGAGTTATGAATGAGTTGTTTCCTATTCCACCCACTCGGTCTCAGTGGGATCCCAAAAACCCCTTCAAACACAGCAGCACTCAGCTCTGAGCTCGGCCTCCCCAAAAAAACCTTCCCAAGCAGCTCAGGACCATCCCCAGCAGCTGCGAACTCGGAGCAGCAGAGAGGGGTAAATACCAGAGGCTTTGGGATACGCCCCAGGTGATTAAAATCCGAAGGCTGATCAAGCAGAGGCCACCAGCAGAGCCAACCCCCTTCTCTGGAGCTGGGATGGGGCATCCCAGCCCCTTGAACACCTCGGACTGGCCACTGCAGTGAGATCATCTTGGGTTTGCTCCCTGATTTTAGTTCTTTATTTGACTGGCTCAGTCTCAGCTGTGAGCCCCGGCTTTGCTGTCTGGGTGGATCCCCCCGGGAGGCAGCGACAGGCAGGAGGAGCAGATCCCAGTGGGGTGATCCCCAAACCCCCAGGTGCTTGCAGGGTCCCTCCTCGCCACCCTCGCAGCAGCATTCCCTCTACCTGAAAGGTCTGAGCAGCACCAAAAGTTTCTGGGAGCCCAACACAAGCTCCAGCCCAATTCCTGGCACTGAGTTTCTCCAAGGAATGTGGTGTCCCACCAGCTGGGCTTCACCAGCAAGCGACCGAGGCACAGAAAGGTGCCTGACATGGCTCAAACAGGATCCCAAAAATCCAGGAGTCAAAACTCCGGCTGTCCTCTCCCTCCCTGAGTGCAAACACAGCTCTGGGTGCAGACACACCCCTGCCCTGCCACCTCTGCTGTCCTTTGGATGTGACAGCGCTTTCCCAGCTCGCTCTGTGCCCGAGGGACAGGAGCCAGCGTGGGGAGTCGGGAATTCTGTCCCTGTTAAACATCCCGAGGCCCCTCCATGGAAATACCACCCGCAACAGCTCCTCTGCCGGGTGTGGGTGTGCAGAACCCTCCGGGGGTCACTCCCTGCGGGGCTGTCCCTGTCCCCTCCCCGGCGCGGAGCTCAGTCGGGGCAGCATGTGCCCCGAGTGCCGAGGGATTTCCTCCTGCCCCGGGCTCTGCTGCTCTTGGCTCGGCTCCACCTTTTCAAACACAAGCGAGGTACTGTGAGGTTACCCCGGCCGGGCTCCGGCAGAGCCAGCTGGAAAGGCTCCGTGGGATGGGGGAGCACGTCCTGCCTCAAATCCACCCCACTGCAAGGGCGATGTTCTCGCTCCAGCCTCTGCACAGGCTCCACGCCTGCCGGGCACCTTCCAGCAGCGAGGCTGGGATGTCACTGGAGTCTGAAAATTGTCCCATCGCTGACCCCAAGGACTGAGCACTAAGGGCCGGGCGCTGGACGTGACCAGGGAGGGGGTGAGAGGTCCTGAGAGAGCTCTGTGGTTTGTGGGGGAGCCGGCCTGGATATCCTGTGTGTGATTCACACAGGTCAGCTGCAGAGCAAGGAGGGTTTGCACTGTCAGCTCATACCACACGGCAAAGGCACAGCCACAGCCCCGGGCCGGCTCCTGCAGCTCCTGGAGGAGCCGTGTGACAGAAGGGGCAGATTCCTCCTGGCCTGGGTCCCTCCAGGCACTCCTGTTCATGCTGTGCTCAAAGGGCTCCCCAGGAAAGCTGCCCCTGGATCCCTGGAAGTGTCCAAGGCCACGCTGGACAGAGCTTGGAGCCCTCTGGGACAGTGGGAGGTGTCCCTGCTCATGGCCGGGGGTGGGATGAGATGAATTTTAAGGTCCATTCCAACCCAAACCATTCTGGGATTCTCTGATGAAAGCCTGGCCTTTTGGCTGTTCCTCTGACTCAAGAGGGAAAAAATGGCGCTTCTCTGCTGACTGTGTTCTCCTGGCTGTGATTTTTTGATGGTGGGACGTGATGGATCCTTGGGATCTCCTGCAGCCCAAGGGACGAAACACAGGGGTTCCAGCTCCTGGCCAGGCTGAGGCAAAGCTGCCTAGGCTGCTCCCTGGAGTCTTCCAGCTGCTTGGCCCACCTGGCAGCTCAAAATGTGGAATATTTTTGAAAATGGACCACGTTACACTTTGCTTCCAACAAAGGCCACGTGGTGGGATTGGGGCTGTCCTGTGCAGGACCAGGATGGACTTTGATATCCTGGTGGGTCCTTTCCAGCTCAGGATACTCTGTGATTCTGTGACTGTGGGAACGGGGTGACTTTCCCCTGGCTGAGCCTGAAGCCCAGCAGGGTGTGGGAGATGTGTGAGGTGAGCCCTGCTCCCTGCCTGCCCTCGGGCCAGGCTGACAGTGCCTGTGGCTGGGAAGGGGAGTCACTGGGAGTGTCCAGGCACTGGGGAGTCACTGGGAGTGTCCGGGCACTGGGGAGCCACTGGGAGTGTCCAGGTGCTGATCATCCAAAAGCATCCAAAGCTGATGTGCTGTAAGGTGAGAGCTATGCTGGGGGTGTTCAAAACCAAACTGGTTCAAAGTCAAACCTTGCAGGCACAGGAATTCCTGAGGGATGTGGGAGCTGGAGGACAGGAGGATGGCCTGGAGCTCGTTCCTGTGTTCACAGTCATCCCTTTCCCTCCCCCTCATGCTCAGCTCACCCCATAACCAGCTCGGGTCCCAGTTTGTGCCCAGTCAGTGCCACAGCGCCCAAGTGCCCGTGCAGCATCACCTGTGCAAAGGTGGGTGGGTCAGTGCAGTGTCCCCTCAGCAGGAACCTGCACCTGGGGACCCTCTCCTGCCCCTTCCAAGATGGGTGATGCCCTTCTGGAGCAGAGCCTGCTGGAGATGAGGGATGGCACGAGTGGATCAGTGGTTACTGGCCACCCAGGCTGCAAATCCCCTCCCACGGCAAGTCCAGCCCCCTCTCTACCAGCCAAAAACATTCCAGACTCCTTTTGCCCAAATCCCCAACCCCACTGTCCTCACTGACCCCGAAGGCCTCCTCCCCCACCCTCGCTGTGTCCACAGCTCTGGAGGGCAGCAGGACAGAGTTCAGGCAGAGAAGAGCTCGTTGGATGACCCTCTCTGATTATTTGTGCCTGGCTGCATTTTCCTCCAGACAGCCCTTGGTGCCTCTCCAGAGCTAAGCACGGCCTGGGGATGGAATTCTCCCAGTTCCAAGTGCTGCTGGGCCGTTGCTTGCCCCGGCCTTGCTGCCCTGAGGAGTGGGAAGGCAGGGGGAGGCCAAATTCCTCTGGAGCCAGCAGCACCCAGCTCACCCTTTGTGAGCACCACGAAATTCCCTGGGCCTGGAGCAGAGTTCCCATGTCCAAACAAAGGGCTCGGGAACCCAGAGCTGGTGCAGCTCGGATTGTTGGCTGTGAGCTGGAAACTTTACTCTGTGATATAATGAGTCAGATTCTCATTTCTGTTAATAACCCACAGCACTGTTCTGGCAGGGTCACCCAGCAATAAATCGAACGGGAATTCATTCCCACTTGGAAGCTCTTCCACACTGCCAGAATGCTGCAAGGAGGGGAGGCTGGAGCAGAAATATGAACCTGGCCTAGAGAGTCTTTTGCTACCCCTCCAAGGGAGCCATCAGCATTGGGATTCACTCACGGGGTGTGTTTGCTCCATCCCTCCATCTGGCAGCTCAGGAAAAGTGCTGTGCAAGCCAGAAATATCAGAAAATCACAGAAAAATAGGGATGGAAGTCCTCAGTCTATTCCCAGGGCTAGGAGAGCTAATGAATCATACCTGGAGGGTTTTTGAGAGGTTTTTGTCTGCCCTGTTCCTAAAGATCTCCCAAGATCTCACTCTCTCCAAGCAACCTAGTCCAGAGCTCAGCTGTTCTTACACTCATGTCCACCACTAAGATTCCTTGCTGATATTTAAGACTGGAATGTTCACTTTGAGTTGTCAGGACTTGGAAAATCAACCATTCCCACCCTCCTTCCTGCAGCCTTGCTGGTTTTGAGGAAATGCCACCTCGCCCCCTTCTTGATGTTCCCTTTTTCATATTGAAAACTGATTATTTCAGGTTTTTTTCCCCTCAGAAGTGAGATTTCTTAGCTCCTGAAACATGGACAGAAGCAACAGGGATCCTCAGGAATGCACCTGCAGTTGGAAGGATCTGGATGCACTCGTGGCATTCCAGCAGCTGTGAAATCCCTGCCCTCCTGCACTTCACCCTCACCAGCACACGCAAAACATTCTTTGCTGCATCTCTTGGAAGAACTTGGTGAGAGCCAGGTCTGGGTTTCCCTGGAGAGCCAGGATTATCCCATTCCAATCAAAATCAATGGGAAAATGCCCAGAAACTGGCCTGGGAGTGACACACAGATCAGGAACCCCCATGGATGTGATGAGGGGCACCCTCTGCCAGCCGTGATGCCAGTGTGGAATATTCCCGCCTGCCACCAACTCCAAGCTTTTCCCACCACACGGATCCACCTGCTGGAGGATCAAAGCTGTTGGCACTGCCCCTCCTGGCCAAACGGGACTCACCAGCCCATTGCAGTTGCTGATGGCCACCTTGGAGCTGAGGTACTGGTCCTGCAGGTGCCCAGAGTAGTGGCAATCCTCGTGGAAGTCGTGCTGCCAGTCCATGCCATCCCGCTTCCAGTACTCCACGGTGAAGTGCTCGGCCAGCAGGTTGGAGTGCAGGGTCAGGTTGAGCAGGAACTGGGTGTGGTGGGCAGAGACTTTGTAGAAGACCTGCTGCTCCGAGGGCTCGTAGGGCAGGGAGCGCCGGGGCCGCGGCTTCAGCTGCCGGCGCATGTCGAAGGTGAGGAAGTCGCCGTTCTGGTCCACTTGGATGGGGAAGGCGATCTCATAGTGATCCAAGCTGGAGAGGAATTCCTCTGGGGAGGGAAGGACACGCGTGGGAATGGCACACGTGGCGATGGCAGCCTGCAAAGGGGGTTCAACACCCGGCAATGCCAGCCCCAGCGCAGCCACAGCCAGTGCGGGTGGAGGGTCAGGGTCTGGGCACGGGATTCCAAAAATTGGAATCCCAAGGTTCTGCCCAGCCTGCAGGATCCTTGGGAAATTGCCCAAACACTGCAGCCTACAGAGCCTTGGGACAGCAGTTTTTGGAATGCAACTTTTTCCTCTGCAGGTGGTGGAGAGGAACAGCCTGGGGCCCTTCAGGACACCCCGACTGGGGCTCTGGACCTGGAGTATCCCAAATCTTTCATCTCCACTGGGCAGAGGGAATCCAAGTTTTGCAGAGTCCAGCTCTGAGCTTCAGAGGGTTATTTTAATCTGGACCCTTCCAGGAACAGACCCAGCAATGCGATCTCTTCAACAGGAGGCAGAAGGAGCCTTGGGGTGACAGTGGCTCAGGAGAAAATTCTCCCTGTGTGTCCCTCAGGACATCTGCAGCTGCCACAGGGAGCTGCTGGCTCTGAGAACACAAAACAACAGCACCACCCCACCCTCCCCAGGCAGAGCTGCAGGGGCTGCGAGTCCTTGAAATGCCAATCTTGATATCAAAACAAGAGAGGGGGCGACCAGAATTCCTCTAGTGGTGCTGAAAAAGCAGGAGAAGAAGTCAGACATCCCAATCCCCCAGCCAGGTCTCTCTCTGTGACCTCATCCTGCCTTCCCAGCTCCCTGGATCGGTTGTTATCACCTCAGCCTGGCTTAGCAGCTCCTCTGGGGGCCCTTGAGCTGGGCCTGTGTGGTGCCCCCCGGGCTGTGCTGTGACAAGGGCACTGTCCCCAGCCCCTCCGCAAACTGGCAGCCTGCAACCTCGGCAGGAACTCCTCCTTTTCAAAGGCAAATGTCCCAGGGACTGCCAGCCTGGATTCGAGCAGACATCTGGCTCTGTCTGCCAGCCCTCAGCCCCAGAGGCTCAGGCTGAAGATGGGGACGGTCCTCACCGGGTGTCCTCCTGAACCTCTTGTGCCTGGAGGGTTTGAGCTCCTGAGCCATCATGGGAGGGGATTTTCCCTCTGGAAAAGTCTTCCTGTGCTTTCTGCATCCTATTTGTTGTCGTTTCCTAAACGAACAGGAGGGGCCTGGCTGCTCCAGGGGGGCTGAATTTTGCCTGGCTCCACAGCCCCCACCTTCAGAGCCTTCCCATCCATCAGAAACCCAGCCAGCTCCAAACTGCACTCTCACACAGGGCAGCACTGGAAAGTTTCCTTTTCCTCTGTTTTCCAGTGTGGGAGCCTGACAGAGTGGTTTCCTTGGGCACCAGGAATGGGACAGCCCTTCCACCCTCTGCGATTAGGGGTGAGCTCCCATCTTTCCTGACCATAAACACTGCTGGCACCTCTGCCTTGCCAGAATTAATTTTTAGGCTTTTAACTTCCCGTGTTCCAGCTTTTCCTGCATCCCAGCACCTCCCTGTGATGGGGCTGGACAAACAAGGGTGACTTTTTGCACTTAGAAATGACTTCAGGCTTGGAAAAATTTGCTGTCGGAAGTGTTTTGTTTTCCTTTTTGCCTCTTTGCAGTCCACGTGGGCTTGGAAAAGAGTGAATCAGAGGGAGTTTTGTGCTTGCTGTGGCTACAAAGCACCTGGGACTCTGGGCTGGAGGCTCTGATCCTGACCTGAAAGGCACTTCCAGGAGGAAAAACGTGTCCAGAGCCTGAGGGTGAGGTGGTGTGTGAGAAGGTGATGGTGGTGTGGGGCTGGACACTGCATCTCCTCAGGGATGTCACTCTGGACACTGAGGCACGGGGAGAGCCCAAGAGCAGTGCCCTGCAGCACAAAAACGGTTTGGGAAGCGATGCTTTAGGGAGGGAATGCCTCAAATGGAAAAAAAAAATAATGGTGGAATAGAATCCTGGAATGGGTTGAGTTGGAAAGGACTTGTAAGCTCCCCCAGTGCCACCCCTGCCATGGCAGGGACCCCTCCCACTGTCCCAGGCTGCTCCAGCCCCAATGCCCAACCTGGCCTGGGACACTGCCAGGGATCCAGGGGCAGCCACAGCTGCTCTGGGAATTCCATCCCAGCTCCTCTCCACCCTCCCAGGGAAGAATTCCTCCCCAAGGTTGGAAAGCAACCTAACATTCCTAATGTCCAATGTCACACACGTGACAGCTCTGCTGACAGCCACGTGCCATGTGGACAGTGAAGGGAGACTTTGAGCACAGAGCAGGTCACTGTCCTCACCCAGAGCCACAGCTGCCTCCTTCCTCTGCCCTAGGAGTGTGAAGGATGAGTTCAGCCTAAGGGATTTGGATCTCTCCCTCCCTAACCCTGGGTGATCTTCCCAACATCACACGCATTCCCAGTTCTCGTGTTTCCTCACCCCTGCCTTGCTCCTGCTCCCCAAATCCCAGTGCACAGGCTCTGCCTGCCGTGCCCTCTGCCCCTCAGGCACTTCCCACTCCCTGAATAGCTCCTGGCCCGTGCTGTGCCCTGCAGATAAGCCCTGGTGTTCCCAGAGCCTGTCAGACTCTCGGGAGCAGAGGCCATAAAAAGCTTTTCTCCAGGGACTCGTGCTCGTGGCTGGGCAGGACATGGGGCACCCCTGGAGCAGGACAAGGAGAGAGCAGGTGGCAGAGCTGGGAAGGAGGAGGGGTGGGCTGGGGGTAGAGGCACCTCAGGGCCCCCTTTCCTGGTGGAAATTGGGCAGGGATGGCACAGAGGGGCAGAGGGGGAGCTGAGCAGAAAGGACAGAGAGAAGGGGAAATGGAGGAGGGAGGGTTTTGTTCTTCTCTCATGAGTTCCTTCAAGCATGGAAAGGAAGCAGATGTTTGCTGGGCTGCTGTCCCCAAAGGGGAGTCCCAGCTGCAGCCCAGCCACGATTCCCAAGGGATGGCTGTGGAGGTGCTCTGGAATGCCGTGGTTCAGGCTGCCCTGCCTCACTGCATCCTCTGAGAGCCTTTTCTTCACCTCTGAGCTGGGAACAGCAGGATGAGCCCCACTCAATGTTCTGTAAAGTGGGACTGTCTGATCTGCCCCCACAACTAAACACAAGTCCTGGCAGGAATTCCCTCTGGATTAAAACCCACTGTGAGCATCGGCTGAATCTTTGTCAGCTCCCAGAATCCTGGAATGGGTTGGGTTGGAAAGGACTTTTAAGTCCATCCAGTGCCCCCCCTGCCATGGCAGGGACACCTCCCACTGTCCCAGGCTGCTCCAGCCCCAATGTCCAGCCTGGCCTTGGGCACTGCCAGGGATCCAGGGGCAGCCACAGCTGCTCTGGGAAAGTTGTTCCAATGATTCCATCCCTGAGCTGTTACAAGGTCCAGGCTACACCTGAACCTCTCTGCTGCCTTGGAGAGCCCTTCAGTGCCAGCCTGCTGCTCCCCATGAAGGTTAAAATTAGAGCTCGTGGCTGATACCTCAGTCTTTCTCTGCATAAACCAAGTGCACTGATCTGGAGTGGGACACGTGGGGCACAGGGATTCTGCTCCAGAGCTGCCTGCAGCGAGTCCCTGGGACCAGGGGCTGCTGATAACACTGCCCTTCACTCTGCGGCTGCTCCCAGGAGATAACAGAGTCTCACCCTCTCCAAAGGGTGTTGTGGGGATTAGGAACTGTCTCAGCAGCCTGGTGAGGTGTTGGGTGACAGCCTGACATCAAAACCAGGGCTCTGACAGCAAGAGGGGCCCCTGGGGCAGCAGAGACTGGGGCTGGGGACAGGGACTGGGCAGGGACAGGGACTGGGGAAGTGACAGGGAATGGGATTGGGGAAGGGGCTGGGGAGGGAACAGGGGCTGGAGAAGGGACAGGGACTGGGCAG